>CAJHNH020003843.1:0-55361 GCA_905116865.2 Candidula unifasciata
TCGTAAACAAGCGTGCTGCTGCTTTCCAAAACACTAACACGTATTTTGTCCGTTTAAACAGTATCATCTTTGACCAAATAAGTGGTTGCGCAATTATGACATTTTGTTTGATTTTTGCAAGGTAATAATATGGTCCTTTTAAGTGAGGAAAGTTAATGGTAAAAAACTAAGTTATTGCTTTAAATCTGCCACACAGTTGGCGTTGTCTACTACTTATGTGAAATAGTCTCCCTTTATAACAGTTTCAATGTTAGTGAATATGTGTGTAATGACTTTATGACTAGAAATAGTTGTCTCGCAAAATATCAAGTATAGTGTTCAGAATAAATGTATAGTACCACTCTCGCTATTCACTATTTACGCAAAAATGGTTTGTCGCGTTTCATTATACTGGGCCATGGACACAAAAAACTGTATAAGGTTTTCAGTGACATCGGACTATAACGAAAAATTATATGTAGTGTTTTGGACGGTAGCTGTTTGATAATTCTCATAAGGATATCAGTTAACTGTACGTGTACAAATAGCACACTGTGTTAAAAACGTTGAAGATGTTAACAGTAGTCGTAGTAGTAGTAGTGAATACACATTTGCCTCCGGCCTCTGAAAAAATGGGTTTTTGGGATCAGCATCAAGTCTCATATTTTACTACCTATCCATGTCATAGAATGTTTCGCATTCGCACTGTGAAAATGCATTCGGAAGTAAGAGCATAATTAGATGCACATTTTGGCTATTACAACATATCACATTTTCTTGCTTTTTTTTTTTTTTTGGGGGGGGGGCGGGGGGGGGGGTTCATGTGCCCGCGTCTGTCAAACCCATGGTCAGTCGTATTAGAACTTGTAGGTCCACCCCGTGGCCATGTCGTCTAGAATCACCTGTCCTTTTTACATTGTGGGTCATGTCGTCTAGATCACTGTCTGTCAACACCCGTGGTCATGTCGTCTAGAATACTATGTCTGTCAACCCTGTGGTCATTGTCGTCTAGAACAAAGTCTGTCAATTCAGTGGTCATGTCGTCAACCAGATGGTCATGGTCAAGTAATATAACAAATTGTCCTGACGGAATATCCGGTGGTCATGGTCGTCTAGGAACCTACCTGTCTTAACCGGGAATTAATGTCGTCAAGAAAAAAACAAAACGTCTCTGGTGGTCATGTCGGTCTAGAAATCGCAATGTCATCACCCAGTGGTCATGTCGTCTAGAACATGTCTAAAACGTTCAGTGTCAATGTCAAAGAACAGGTGGTCTGTCAGTTCGTAGAACATGTGTGTATGTCACCCGCTGTGGTCGGTTGTCACGTCTAGAACACTTGTCTGTCAACCCTTTGGTCATTGTCGGCTAGAAACAGTTGTCTGTCAACCCGGTGGTCATGTTGTTAGAAACACTTGTCTGTCAACCCGGTGTCAAAGTCGTCTACTAACATCTGTATGTCAAACCCTGGGTCATGTCGTCCTAGAAACATGTTCTGTCAACCCTGTGGTCATGTAAGTATAGAACACTTGTCTGTCAACCCGCGGGGCAAGTAATAGCACCTGTCTGTCAACCCGGGGGTCATGTCGTTCTTAGCATCGTCTGCAATTCTTGGTCATGTTGTCTAGAACACACGTCTGTCAAACCAGGTCGTCATGTCGTCTAGGAAGCATGTCTGACACCCGTATGGTCATGAATCTAGGAACATTTGTTGTAAACCCGATGGTCATGTAATCTAGAACATTCGTCTGTCCATCCGTGGTCGTGAATTAGAACATTTGTCTGTAAACCCGATGTGGTCATGTAATCTAGAACACTTGTCTGTAACCGATGGCCCGTCTTGTTGTCTAAAAACACCTGTCTGTCAACCGGTGGTCTTGCAATCTAAAACACAGTCTATAAAACCCGGTGGTCGTAACGTCTAGAAACACTGTCTTTCAATCCGGCAGTTATGTCGCGTAGATGCACTCCCAGTTCATGCAGGTGGTCATGTCACCTAGAACACTTGTCTGTCAATCCGGTGGTCATTTCGTCAAATTCCAATAATAGGATGTGTGTTCCAATGAACCGTATGTGTTGCGAAAGCCCCAGTTGTTTACAAAACAGAAAAAAAGTGCCTCTGAATCCCAACAAACACGCGCTGAAAACTGAATTACCCGGGAAGCTAATTTTGAAGTCGGAATGCATCTGCCCGAGCGGCAAGCAACATCAAAGCGCACACAAATATGGCCCTAAAGGGAGTGCGGTTGGGCGGGAGTATTATCACATTTTAAATCTGTGTTCGGGTTCACAAAAAATATGCTTGTAATTGAAACAATGGGTTAATGTTTGCTGAGATGATGATAGTTGGCTGTCGAGGACAAATATAGTAAACAGTTGATAGTGATGATGTTCAACAACACCAGGACATTACACTCAGTGAATAAACACACGGTGAAAACAGAGTAGCCACCATTCGGAGCGGCATTAACCCGGGACAGGTCATGGAAACAGCATCCAACCATAGTTTGGGGCATATTGGACCCCGACAAACAGACATGATAAGGATTTAGTAAACAAGACATGGATTTGAAACGTAAAATACTCCATGCAGTTGGAAATGCTCAAATATTGTTTGCCTTCTAATTAACTACTAACCCATCACATTCTATGAACTTTTTATTAATTTTAACGCTAGAAACTAACTCAGATCAGTTTGAAGATGTTATTCTGGTAGTCTTAGTCAATCAGTAAAAAAAATGTGTAATTGTCTGACAAGGGAATCAAATATTAACCTCTGATGGTCGGAATAAAATTGTCACCCATTATATTAAGTACTGTAAAAAAATTTGTGAATTAAAAATCCCTATCTTATATGTTTAAAAAAGAAACACATTCTAAAGCAGAGTGAAAGAGAAAATTATTAATATAGCTGTGCCCTGCACGCGTTTGCCGAATGGTGAAAGGGAAAAGAAAGAAGGGAGCTCTCAGCAACAGTGAGTCATAACCTCACCCCTGTCTCCCCCTCCATCCGTCATGTCTCCCTCTCCGAAGGATTTAAGAATATCCCTGCGCGGAAAAGTATAAATAGAAATAGTTAAGAAATGAGAACTTGAAACATATTGTCTTAAGCTCTCTCAGCTAACAGGTATGGTAAAGACCCCCCCCCCCCCCCCTCCCCCTCCACCCCCAGTTCCCCCATCCCATATCATATCATCCTCGCTGAAGGGATGGGAAAGTCAAATAATATGGTCCCTTCCGTAAGAAATTCAAAAATCAGCCACTTGGCGAAAATTTAAAAATAGAAATAGTTAGAAACGATAAGTGTAATAAAATGTTTTAAGCTCGCTCAGTAAACAGGTGTCTGCATCAACCCACCCCCCCCCCCCCCCCCCCCCCACCCCCCCCCCCCCCTTCCCCTTTCCACTAATCATATAATCTCGTGAAGGATGGGAAAGGTCATCATCTGACGAAATATTGTAAACTAAATTGAGGCTTTTGCATCCGTTGTCCTCCCAGAGAAAGAGGGATAGCATCAATGTGTAATGAGAAGTCAATGTGGCAGTTGTAACAGCTACAACAAACCCACGAGTACCAGTATACGCTACCACTACACCACCACGTCACAACATAACACTAACGGTCATACTGGCTGGTAGGTCGTCGAGAAGAGGAGGTGGCGCTGGATGTAAGGCGGTAGATGTCGCAACTAGCTGTAAACCACAACACAACGTGACAATCGCCCCTTAGGGAAATGCAAAAATTGGGCACTCAGCGGGAATCTAAAACACGGTCAGCCACGTGAAGGGCAGGAAACTTTTACAACTGTTACTTATCGAAGACTAAAGACTGTAGTAAGATATCGCAGCCAGCGTATACTACAACACAACGTGACCCACCCTGTCAAAAGACGAAAACGAATATTACCGTGAAATGAACATGATCATCACGTTCGCCTCTTATAGCAGGCTAGCTGTAACAACCCAAAAACGAAACGGTAAAAAAAAAGCGTTAGAGATTGAGCTAGCATAAACCAAATAACAAAACGTGGCAGCGACCCAGTTGGGGCGCAAACAAAAATTATATCACCAGCGGGGAATCGAACGCCTATCACTCGAAGTAAAAGCGGGAATGGCATACAAACTAACTACGCTACTAAATACTCTAACATTAGTAGAATGAAAGTATATATAAGAATGTGAGTTTGGTGTTAACACAGTCAAGGTGGCCAATTGATTAAAAACAATCCGAGCCCGAAACGAACAAATAATGATTTGACCTTTGCTGGAGCTACGTCGTCGTCGTGCGATTTTGTGACACAAAAAACATGCTTTGAGTCAAAGTCACGTTTGTGTAAATATTTTCAAAGCAATTCGGTTCAGTAGTTTACGAGTTTTTAGGTTACCAGCATCGGGAAAATTAACATTCTTTTATTGATATAGATGAGTACATTTTCTTAAAACTTGCCCCACTAACCTTCCCTTTTTCAGCCTAATAACCTAACACAGTAGGCAGCCAATTCAATATTTTAAACGATCTTCGAATCTAGTATCTTGACATCACTATAACTGGTGTTTCTTTATTACCATTCTCACTTACGTTTCGCTTCGCAAATCGTTTCACCTGTATTCACTTTCTTTAGTTCCCTGAAGTCTTTCAGCTTCTAAGATGTCCGTCAATCATCGTGCCTTGGGTGGTCTAGCAAACAGGGACATTCACGACATGGAGACCAAGTCATGGCTGTGAGAAGAAGCAGGAAACAGGTGGTGGCAGTGTAGACGCCGAGGCTTTTCTTTACAGTGAACTATTTCACTATCGGGTATCTCTGTAAAAACGGGGCCTCATCTATGTAGTGCAATGTAAGTGTTCCCTCAGGTGACACTGGACCCGTGCAACTAAACTGAGAGTAACAACTTATGGGACAACGGACTAGAACAAGTAACCTCGACCTCACACAATATTCCTTAAATACTTCGAAAACTCCCCCCTACGCCACATCAATTTTGTTTGAAATCGGGGGATATCACATTACGTTCTAATACCACATTTGATAACCTCTACAAAGCACATATAAATGTGCCTGCCAAAAATTGTTTAGTCCATACAAGACATCAAACGATTTGATATTTATTCATATTTAGACTAGCCATTTTAAACCACACGGTTAAGTTTTCTGCTTTTCTATACCATTAAACAATTAAAAATGCATATTGTAAAATGTGAAAATTAAACATTTTTGTTTTCCAGCGTTAGATGCTTCCAATCACAAAAACCGTTTCACTTATTACAAACAATCGTTTAACTTTCAAGATATGCTGTTAGGGGGGCGAAGATCGTTTTTTATTTAAATTCAAAATACATTTGTGGGGGGGGTCTCATATCCCTTGCCGATTAAAAACTGCGTGATAGTATCGCTTGACTAGTATAGAGATTTGTTTTACATGTTTTCTTTGATTTTGGTTGGTCCCGATGATGCTCTACATTACAATTGTCAACACCGTTTATAGGAGATATAATCCTTGGTAGGAGATAGACACTGTGACATAATATATAGACTTCCAAGCCCAGTTCTATCTGAAGCCCAAACATGGAAGCTGCACAAAAAAGTAGATTTGTCAGTGCTTTTACGTGCTCTCTGTCAGAGACGTCTCAAAAGGCTGTTGGTCGCGTTGATAGCTTAACGACCTAGGAGAATCTTGAAGCCTTGCCTTTGCTGATTTAGAGATCAATACCGAACATTGCAGATGATCACTTCCATGATCTCCCATGACAGTCCATTCTTTTATCCAGTACTGCTGACTGGGTAACCAATGACAAGTCAATAGCCGTGTTTTGTATCGCCAGGCTTGATTGTCATTCTAGCTGGCCTTCCATCATTTATGCAGACAAAAGTCTAAATTGACTATGATGTCGGTTTTCACTAGTAATGTCCCATTTCATTGTTCCGTGCATTTATATCCCCACAAATGAGGAGCCTGTTGCCAGAGATCTCCTCTAAGTCGTTCAGCTTGGGAATATATTGTCTTCTAAATGTCACAATTTGTGTCCCCGTTAAATATCTTCACATTTGCTCTCTACGAATTCACATGTAATGCCATTGCCATGTTAGTGTATCTATAGAGTGGTTAGTGTGGTTCAATCCTTTGATTATAAAAAATCCGCCACCCTACACACAAATACACACACAATCATGTTTTCGCTGCTACTGATTATATATTTTTAGCTCGGTTTGTATCTTCTCTTCACCCTACCGTAATCTTTAACCATTATTGTTCAGTGTATAAAGCACATAGATATGTGCCTGCTAAATATTTACACAGAAACTGCAATCATCTCATTTGTGATGTGAATATTTCTCTATCCGTAGTATCCACACGGTAATCTTCTGTTGTACATGACATTTAATAAGGGAGATCACAAACAGTCACATCTATAGAGCAAAAACATAATTATGTTTTCGGTAATATCTGCTGTAAAAATGTGAATTACTTGTATTAAAAAAAAAATAATCTATTGTTTTCACAATAATACGTTCAAATGTTCAGCCTTCGATTAAAAATACTAATTGACCCTCCTCTGTTCGTGTGTTGTTGATCCCCTCAATGTTCGTTTATTGTTGATACCCCTTAATGCTCCTGGCTTGTTGACACTCCTCGACGTTCGTGTGTTGTTGACAGCCCTCAATGCACGTGGCATATTGAGCCCCCTCGATGTTGTGTGTCATTGGCCTCCCTCGATGTTGTGTGTTATTGATAACACTCAATGTTTGTGTGTTGTTGACCTCCCTCAATGTTTGTGTCTTGTTGACCCCCCTCAATGTTTGTGTGTTGTTGACCTCCCTCAATGTTTGTGTGTTGTTGACCCCCCTCAATTTTTGTGTGTTACTGACCTCCCACCCCCCCCCCCCCCCCTCTATGTTCGTGTGTTGTTGACACCCCTCAATGTTTGTGTGTTGTTGACCTCCCTCAATGTTTGTGTGTTGTTGACCTCCCTCAATGTTTTGTGTGTTTTTGACCCCCCTCAATGTTTGTATGTTACTGACCTCCCACCACCCCCCCCCCCCTCGATGTTCGTGTGTGTAGTTGACACCCCCTCAAATTGTGAGTGTACTGACCTCCCCACCCGCCCTCCCCCCCTCAATGTTTGGTGTACTCTAAGTAGACAGACATTCTAAGATTAGGCACTCAGTTCTATAGCCTCAATATTTGTCAGGTACATACAAATGTACCTATATTACAAAATGTGAACACGCTTGATTGGAGCAGATTTAAATTATACATATAATAGCAAGGCAAAACTTTACGGACGACAACGATCGATATTCTGCTCTCTTCTTGTGTCAGATCAGCTGGTTCTGTGCTGTTATGATGACGACACATAGAATGTATGTTCACGTGTGGATCTTCCGTGTAAATGGTAAACTAACTCACCGCACAATATCTTTCACACTGCCTTTCTCACTACACATGTGATATCGTCTCCCTTTATGGCAGTTTCCGTGTAAGTGAAACTGTTTATATCCTTTGATGACGGAAAATAGTCTCATGTAAGTTCAAAGTATAATTGTTTCCGGTAAATTGAGGGGTGTCTAAAACACACGAACATTAAGAGGTGTCAACAACACACAAACATTGAGGGGTGTCAACATCACACAAACATTGAGGGGTGTCAACAACACAAAAACATTGAGGGGTGTCAACATCACACAAACATTGAGGGGTGTCAACAACACACAAACATTGAGGGGTGTCAACATCACACAAACATTGAGGGGTGTCAACAACACACGAACATTGAGTGGTGTCAACAACACACTAACATTGAGGGGTGTCAACATCACACAAACATTGAGGGGTGTCAACAACACACAAACATTGAGGGGTGTCAACATCACACAAACATTGAGGGGTGTCAACAACACACAAACATTGAGGGGTGTCAACATCACACAAACATTGAGGGCTGTCAACAACACACGAACATTGAGTGGTGTCAACAACACACTAACATTTAGGGGTGTCAACAACACACGAACATTAAGAGGTGTCAATAACACACGAACATTGAGGAGGTGGAGGGGTCAAAAACACACGAACATTGAGGGGTGTCAACAACACACGAACATTAAGAGGTGTCAATAACACACGAACATCGAGGAGGTGGAGGGGTCAGTAACACACAAACATTGAGGGGTGTCAACAACACACGAACATTAAGAGGTGTCAACAACACACGAACATTGAGGAGGTGGAGGGGTCAAAAACACACGAACATTGAGGGGTGTCAACAACACACGAACATTGAGGGGTGTCAACAACACACGAACATTGAAGGGTGTCAACAACACACGAACATCGAGGAGGTGGAGGGGTCAACAACACACGAACATTGAGGGGTGTCAACAACACACGAACATTAAGGGGTGTCAACAACACACGAACATTGAGGGGTGTCAACAACACACGAACATTAAGGGGTGTCAACAACACACGAACATTAAGGGGTGTCAACAACACAGGATCATCGAGATCGGGGGGGGGGGGAAGGGGGGTCAGTAACACACAAGCATTGAGGTGTGTCAACAACACATTGTAAAAATAATAAGTTTTTTTTTTTTTTTTTTAATACAAGTAATTCACTCATTAACAGCATATATTACCGAAAACAGAAATAATTCTTTGCTTTATAGATGTGACTGTTTGTGATCTCCCTTAATACATGTCATGTACAACAGACGATTACCGTGTGGATACAACGGCTAGAGCAATCGTCACATCCAACATGAGATGGTTCAGTTTCTGTATAAATATTTGGTGGGCACATATCTATATGCTTTATACACTAAACAAATATGGTAAAGAGTACGGTAGGGTCAAGAGAAGACACAAACCGAGGTACAAAAATAAATCACTAGCAGAGAAGTGTGTGTGTGTGTGTATGTGGGGTGGGGGTTGTTTAATAATCAAAGTATTTAACCACACTCTATAGATACACCAACAAGGGCAATGATATTACCTGCGAATTCATATAGTACAAAAGTAAAGATAATTTAACGGGATAAAAATTGTGACATTTAGAAGACAATCGTTTCCAAAGCTAAAGGACCTAGAGGAGATCTATGGCAACAGGCTCCTAATTTGTGGAGATTTCATTGCACGGAACAATGAATGGAACAGTACTGGGGAAAATCGACAAAAAGTTGGCCTTGCTGATGCCATAGTCGATTTCTCGGACTTCTCCACTGTGATCCTCATCCGCATGGTGGCGCTTTGTGTCATCGGGTGTTTGTCGCTTGTGTGATGTCCTAGTGGGGTAGAAAGTCTGTCTGCATAAATGATGGATGGCCAGCTAGAATGGCAGTGAGGCCTGGCGATACAAACAAGACTATTGACTTGTCATTGGTTACCCAGTCAGCAGTACTGGATAAAAAAATGGACTGTCATGAGAGATCATGGAAGTGATCATCTGCAATGTTCGGTATTGATCTCTAAATCCAGCAAATCAATGCTTCAAGAGCTCCTAGGTCGTGTAAGTATCAGCGGACCAACAGCCTTCTAAGACGTCTCCGACAGAGGGCATGTAAGAGCACTGACACATCTACATTTGTGCAGCTCCTATGGTGTGCTTCAGATGCAGAACATGTTCGGAAGTCTATATTATGTCACAGTAACTATCTCCTATAACGGTGTCTATCTCCTATAACGATGTCTATCTCCTATCACGGTGTCTTTTTTTTTTTTTTTTTGTTACGGTGCTGACAGTTGTAATGTAGAGCATCCACTAACAAATCAAAGAAACGTGTATCACAAAATCTCTACTAGTCAAGCGATACTATCACGGTTTATAATCGGCAAGGGAGATGAGAAAATATTTTTTTGAATTCAAATAAACCAAGGACCTTCATCATAACGGCATGTCTTGAAAATTAAAAATTGTATGTTTTAAGTGAAGCTGATTTTGTGATAATTGTCATCTGAGGCAGGAAAACAATTTTTTTTTTTTTTAAACCTTTAACAATATGCATTATTATTTGTTAAACAGTATAGAAAAGCAGAAAACTTAACCGTGTGGTTAAAATGGCTAGTCTAAAATGTGAATAATTTAATTTAGATATCCATATCCCACTTCTGACAATTATTTGAACATAACCCGTACATCCATTAGAGGATATATTTTTTTTGTTTTTGTTGTTGAAGCCACACCCAGGCTTTTGCCAGGGGCCGCAATGTAGGCAGGTTATAGGTATTGCCAAATGTCTGAGCGCTGTTTCTGGGACTTCTCCACAGTGATCCTCATCCGCATGGTGGCGCCTTGTGTCATCGGGTGTTTGTCGCTTGTGTGATGTCCTAGTGGGGTAGAAAGTCAGTCTGTCAATAATATAAGGGGATGATGTCTTGTTAGATTAAAAATATTTGGCAGGCACATATATATGTGCTTTCAAATGTGGTATTAGACGTAATGTGATATCCCGATTTAAAACAAGTTTGTGTCCATCAATCTCGTCAAATTGTGCCGTTATTTTTCGAGGTGTTTAAGGAATATTGTGAGGTCGAAGTTCCTTTTCTAGTCGTTTTCCCTTGTAAGTGCTGAAAAGATGTTTTCTCTCAGTCCAATTCCACCTGAGGGGACTCTTACATTGCTACATAGATGAGGCCCCGTTTAGAGAGATGTTGAAATAGTACACTGTAAAGAAAACTCGGCGTCTACACTGCCACCACCTGTTTCCTTCTCACAGCCATGACTTGGTCTCCATGTCGGTGAATGTCCCTGTTTGCTAGGCCACCCAAGGCAAGATGATTGACGCCATCTTAGAAACATGAAGACTTCAGTGAAACTAAAGAAATGGAAGACAGGTGAACGATTTGCGAACAGAAACGAAGGTGAGAATGGTATGAGGAGCACCTGTATGTTTTTTGTCAAATGCTAGATTCAAGATAGTTCAAAGATTGAATTGCTGCCACTGTTAGTATTAGGGATACAAAATTAGTTTGTCGGTTTCAATGAAATGTCCTCATATTTAAAGAATTTAACAGTCTTTCCCTCAGCTAATATTTTTTAAATTTTTTTAACATTTAAAGTAGGGATTTTAAATTCACGAGTGTTTTACAGTACCTGTATAATGTGACAATTTTATTACGACTATTAGAGGTAAATAGTTTTTCCCTTGTAGACAATTACATATTTTTTTACTGAATGCCTAGACTACTATAATAACGTCATTGAAGTGATCAGAGTAAGTTCTAACGTAACATTACAGACAAGTTTATAGAATTGATAGGTCAATAGTGAATAAGAAGGAAACAAACTTTGAGTAAAATGCAAACTGATTACTTTAGCAGACAATAATTTGAGGTCAAGACGTAGGCAACAAACTGAGCTATCGCCGCATTAAATGGCCTTGCCAACTTCAAAGAGTATTTACGTTCTTATCCATGTCATGTTTACTAAAGCTCTATCCTGTCTGTTGCCGGGGATCCTAATACAACCCAACCTATGGGTTTGGACGCTGTTTCTGGGACCTGTCCCCGGGTAATCCTCATTTGAATGATGGTACTTTGTGTCACCGTGTGTTAATCACTTGGTGTAATGTCCTGGTGTTGTTGAACATCATCACTAGTTTACTACATTGTCTCGACAGCAGCCTGTTATCATCTCAGCAAACAATTTCACACATGTTTCAATTACAAAGCATATTTGTGTGACCCCGACACAGATTTAAAATGCGATAATAATCCTGCCAACTTTAGCTGACTTTAAGGCCATATTTGTGTGTTGCTAGATGTTGCTGCCGCTCGGGCAGATGCATTCCGACTTGGAAGGAAGCTTCCAGTTATTCACTTTTAGCGGCGTGCTTGTTAGGAAGATGGAACAGGCATCCTAATTATTGGACTTTGACGCTGTGACCACGGGGTCGACAGACAAGTGTTCTAGATGACATAATCACCTGAATGAAAGGCAGATGATCTATGCGACATAACTACAGGATTGATAGACATGTGTTCTAGATGACACTACTGTCGGGTTGACAGACAAGTGTTCTAGACGACACGACCATCGGGTTGACAGACAAGTGTTCTAGACGACACGACCATCGGGTTGACAGACAAGTGTTCTAGACGACACGACCATCGGGTTTACAGACATGTGTTATAGATTACATGACCACCGGATGGAGAGACATGTGTTCTAGACGACATGACCACCGGATGGAGAGACATGTGTTCTAGACGACATGACCACCGGATGGAGAGACATGTGTTCTAGACGACATGACCACCGGATGGAGAGACATGTGTTCTAGACGACATGACCACCGGATGGAGAGACATGTGTTCTAGACGACATGACCACCGGATGGAGAGACATGTGTTCTAGACGACATGACCACCGGATGGAGAGACATGTGTTCTAGACGACACGACCATCGGGTTGACAGACAAGTGTTCTAGAATACATAACCACCGGATGGACAGAAAGGTGTTCTAGACGACTTGACCATCGGGTTGACATACATATGTTTCCGACGAAAAATATCGGGTTGACAGACAGGTTTTCAAGACGACATGAACACGTACTTGATAGACAGGTATTCTAGACGACAAGACCACCCAGTTGACAGACAGGTGACTAGACGACATGACCACCGGGTTGACGGACAAGTGTTATAGACGACTTGACCACAGGGTAAAAAGGCAGGTAATTTAGAGGACATGACCACCCGGTTGACAGACACGTGTTCTAGACGACATGACCACCGGGTTGACAGATAAGTGATCTAGACGACATAGCCAGAGGGTAAAAAGACAGGTGTTCCAGACGACATTAGCACCGGGTTGACAGACAAGCCCTTGAACAAAATAAAGCAAGAAAATTTGAATATTTGTATAGACAAAATGCGATCGGATTGATGCTCTCACTTCCCAATGCATTTTCACAGTACGATTGTCAGGAACATTATATCAGCACGGATCAGGTATAAAATATAAGACTCGATGCTGATCCTTTACCCAACTTTCAGGCCGGAAGGAAAGTGCTATTCACTACTCTACCACGACTACTGTTATATCTGCCATCGTTAAAACAGTCTGCTATTTGTACAAGTACAGTGAATGATATCTTTATGAGAGGTACCAAAGATACCGCAAAACACTACATAGAATAATTTCGTTATAGTCTGATGTACCTGAAAACCTCATACAGTTTTTGTGTCAGGGCCAATATAATGGCCCACACCACAAACCTTTGTAAACGATTCACTTTCTGCGTAAATAGTGAATAGCGAGAGTGTAACGATATATTTATCTGAACAGACTTTACTTGATATTTGCATAAGATTATTTCCAGTCACAAAGGGATTTAAACACATTCACTAACATTGAAACTGTTATAAAGGGAGACGATATCACATAAGTAATAAGACATGCCAACAGTGCGGCAGATATAAAGCAATAAGTTAGTTTACCCTTAACTTTCTTTACTTAAAAGGATCCATATTATTACTTTGCAAAAACAAAACAAAATGTCGGAATTGCGCAACACACTTATCTGGTCAACATGATACTGTTTCTTGAAGAACAACATCTAATGACAAAATACGTGTTAGTGTTTTGGAAAGCAGCAGCACGCTTGTTTACATTGTTGTATGTAGGGCTCGTCTGAAATGCGTTTAATATTTTTGGCAGGTACACACAGGTGTGCCTTACAATTATTGTCATGAAAACTGATCAAAGAAGAATAATTAGGGAGAAGGCTAATATGTCTTCATCTTCAGAAAGTCTGTGTCATTGGTAGTTATGTCTATACACAATCTTCTGGCTGTACTTTCAACTAATTCCGACACTGATGATCATCCATTCATGAGATCAGACTTTCAAGTATCTTGTCTGTGGGCCTCTCTTTACCTCTCCTTACCTCCACATTTTCTGCTGTCACGATGTACTATAGTTTCATCCTTTTTATCACATAGCCAAAAAAATTAGATTGTTTATAATAAGTTCTTTTCGTGGGTCAGTTTCTTTTAAGACACGAACATCTGTCTATACAATGTAGAATTGTACAATCATTATAATTTTATCACAATTTTACAGTTTGTCATCTTCATCAAAACAAAAGAAAAACAGTGTACAGTAAACAGGCAATGTAAACCACATTATCACAAACATGATGACACTTTTACAAAGCATAAACAAACACACTGGGCAATGCAAAAATACTGTCACCACTACTGCCTATCACTAGCATCAGTATCACCCCTATAATGCCACCATTATCCTCATCGTCACCGCCATTTCACCAAGCTAATCTGTTATAATACTTGTAATGTAAGTTTTATAAAAGGACGGTGTTACTTTGATTTGTCCCTTGTTGTAATTGTGCACTTATACATTTAATTTCACCAACACGAACACACATTTGTGTTTAACACAGAGAGTACACAGTACACATGCCAACATATACAGGCAGTCAACAACATTCAGTACAAGTATTCAAACAAACAAATATGTACTCAAAAAATAAATAAATTTTTAAAAAGAGAGAGAGAGAGAGAGAGAGAGAGAGAGAGAGAGAGCATAGAGAGCAATCCCAAGCACTGTTAACAAGAACATAAAGGAAAATATCAACATAAAACTGAGGCTTTAAAAAAAGACAACAAAATAAACATTTAACAAAAACTACTGATTTGTTGTCAAAATATGAATGCGATGGTTGACACATTTTTTTTTTTTTAAAAAGTCTGCTGCTATCTGCCGTTAATAGTCTGATGGACACAACGGCGATTTCTCTGCTCTTCGAGTTGTTTTTGTTTTTATCACAGTTAAAGCTGACAATTCAGATTCAATAACGTATGTAAAGACATACTAAAAAAAAAAAAAATATTTACAGCTAATTTGGCCACGTGAGAGTATATTGCAGGACACTGAAATATATATTGTTTTCCACTGTATGCCTGCATGTCAGTTCTCGTGGCGACTCAAAGAGAACCACGAGACAACAAGGAAAAAGAACTAATCTGCCAGCTAAATTAACTTTCAACAATCATATGGCTCACCAATGGATCAGGCCTATTACGTCATTCCAAGAATTGAGTTGGCGGACTTGCAAAGAATGGAAAAAAAAAAAAACTCACCTGTTCAATGCCATTATCCGATATTAAAAAAGGAAAAAAAAATACTTGTCAAGGAAAGAAAAATCGATTTGTGGAGATAACAAACCAACAGTAAACCTCCCAAAAACCCCATTAACAGACTCAACAGAAAGACAACATTCAACACATTTCCGTCTAAGAACAGGACACCGCAGAATCAACTACCACATGCATAAAATAAAGACTGTACAGTCCCAACAGTGTGCATGTCAGACTGGGCCACATACACCTGAGCACGTTATACAGGCCTGCCCACCTACAAGGTGAAAAGAAAGCTGGCATCGTGATCAAAGTGTGCTGTGCAGGCTATGGGGACCCATGGGAGCCGGCAACTATAGTTCGTTCAACATCTCATAAACACATCAATAATTGAACCGAGAGCTAAGATCAAAGGAACACAAATCGTAATGATTGAAATACGACGACACATAGGTTGACAGTTAAGTGTTCTAGCTACTGCGCTGCGTCAGCTGCCGAGCAATTTAAAAGTGGTGTGTTGTCAGATATAGATCATAAAAAGACACAGAAACTATATGATAACCAGGGGAAAAAATAATGTTTGTTTTTGGGATTTAAAAGATGCAGTTTGTTTTGTTGAAACAGTACTTTTACCATTTGACGGGCTTCATTTATTAGAAGACACTCCAGAACCACCAGTTCGTCAAAAACGTGGGAAATGTCATTTCCATGTACAGCTTTAGAAAAAACAAATGTTTTATTTGATCAATTATCGGCAATACATTACTGTTCTTTCTTAAAATATGATGTTTATATCTTGATGTATCGCTTTCCATATGTTATTATATTTATTATAATTTATTGTAACATTGTTGGCAGGTGCATGATGATGCACCTTGAAATAGAAGTAAATTAAAGGTAGTTGCGTTAACGGTGTATTTATTTCAGAAACAAAAAG
Organism: Candidula unifasciata; assembly: GCA_905116865.2. Lineage (NCBI taxonomy): Eukaryota > Metazoa > Mollusca > Gastropoda > Stylommatophora > Geomitridae > Candidula > Candidula unifasciata. Next base: position 16,018 of record CAJHNH020003843.1, read on the forward strand.
CCTGCAATGTTATCAGTTTTAAGATTGACAAATTTTAGCATGATGTCAAAATTGTTTAAGTATGTTTCAAATGTCTTCACATGAATTTTAGTATTATTTTCTTAGTTTGCTAAAAGCAGATCACACAACCACACAAAACTGCTGGTTGTGAATCACGTGATAGTAAATTTAAGCCCTTTGAGAGAGAGAGAGAGAGAGAGAGAGAGAGAGAGAGAGAGAGAGAGAGAGAGAGAAAGAGACAGAGAGAGAGAGAGAGAGAGAGAGAGAGAGAGAGAGAGTGGAGGGGGAAGTGAGAGGGAGAGTTAGAGAGACCGAGAGAGAAAACAGTTCGGAGGTACAAATTAACCATCACTGTCAGAAAACTAGTTGGACACTAGAACATCATCATCATGTGGCAGGTCCTTTGAAGAACGTCGCTCTCATCACAGTCTGCCTAAAAGAATCTGGCTCTCACCAGCTCTCCCGCCTCATGTACTTTCATACTCAAGAAGTCACATATATCCAGTGCCCATCTTCGTGTTGGTCGGCCCCTGCTCCTCCTTTCATGTAACATGCAATCTGATATATTTTTATCCAATCCATTGTGGCGCTTGATATGATCAACATATTTCAGCTTCCGTACGGGATGCTGTTTATTAGCCAATCTTCCTGGGTGTTTCAATATTTCAATATGTCAGTATTTTTCCTCTTCTTTGTCCAAGATATTCGGATAATATTTTATAGCATTTCAGCTTATAAGTCCCTATTCTCCTTTTAAAGGACTGGGAAATATTCCACCACTTACATCCGTATTTTGCTACATGGAAGATGCATGCTCTCAATTTCTTATTTTGATCTCCTTGCTGGTGCTTAACCATAGACATTTTAGGCTGTTTAATCTTTGCATTGCTATGGTCTGCTGTTGGTGAATCCAGTCAGCTGATGGCGAATCTAGTCAGCTGTTGGTGAATCCAGTCAGCTGATGGTGAATCTAGTCAGTTGTTGGTGAATCTAGTCAGTTGTTGGTGAATCTAGTCAGTTGTTGGTGAATCTAGTCAGTTGTTGGTGAATCTAGTCAGTTGTTAATGAATCCAGTCAGTTTTTGGTGAATCTAGTCAGTTGTTGGTGAATCCAGTCAATTTTTGGTGAATCTAGTCAGTTGTTGGTGAATCTAGTCAGTTGTTGGTGAATCTAGTCAGTTGTTGGTGAATCTAGTCAGTTGTTGGTGAATCTAGTCAGCTGATGGTGAATCTAGTCAGTTTTTGGGTAATCTAGTCAGCTGATGGTGAATCTAGTCAGTTGTTGGTGAATATAGTCAGCTGATGGTGAATATAGTCAGTTGTAGGTGAATCTGGTCAGTTGTTGGTGAATCTAGTCAGTTGTTGGTAAATCTAGTCAGTTGTTGGTGAATCTAGTCAGTTGTTGGTGAATCCAGTCAGATGTTGGTGAATCTAGTCAGTTGTTGGTGAATCCAGTCAGCTGATGGTGAATCTAGTCAGTTGTTGGTGAATCTAGTCAGTTGTTGGTGAATCTAGTCAGTTGTTGGTAAATCTAGTCAGCTGATGGTGAATCTAGTCAGCTGTTGGTGAATCTAGTCAGCTGATGGTGAATCTAGTCAGTTAATGGTGAATCTAGTCAGTTGTTGGTAAATCTAGTCAGCTGATGGTGAATTTGGTCAGCTGCTTCGATTTCACATATTTCATGAAACTAATTATAAGCTGGCATGATCTCGCAGCCCAGGTCAATTAAAAGGTCAGTTTCTTGTCGTGAAGTGGATCGCGTGCCGACATTACAGCCCAGTGTGAGTCAATGCTACACTATAGACGCCAGGCACGAATGATTACAGGAATGTTGGATATGTCTCATACAAAGATGATCATTTAACAATGAGTGAAACCAACCTCAGATTTGCACAGGGTATCGACATCATTTTGGTCGGTCTGGCACTGGTGTCCAAGTTGTCGACACTGCAACTCTTTTGTCGGATAAAGGTAAAGTCAGGAGATGTGAACCAGCGTCGTTGCACACGGTTATAAACCATATGTGCTCTGCTGCCAGTACGGGCAGCTGGTAAGAAACTGTCTACCTGTGTCGCCGTCGGCACGCAACTCCGTAGCTACAGCTACGTTACTTCATTCACCCCAGAGTGTTAACTCTGGTATCCATTACCTCGAGGCAGGGTGAACCCCGGGAACCGACCGGTTTCGAACACCAGCCATGGTCTGCATCGAGTCGCAGCTGGATTTAAAAGCAAGTCTCCTATCGACTGTGCTAACGCGGCGCCAGAAAAGGTAACGGTAAAGTCGGGAGATGTGAACCAGCGTCATTCCACACCGTTAAAAACCATAAATGCTCTGCCACCAATACAGACAGCTTATAAGAAACTGTCTGCCTCTGTCGCCGTCCACACGAAACTCTGTAGCTACAGTAATCTCCCTCTATTTACTCAGAGGGTTTACCTATTTCCCAGAGGCAGGGTGAACCCCGGGAACCGCTCGGTTTCAAACACCGGCCATGGGCTGCAGCGAGTCGCAGCTGGATTAAAAGCGAGTCTCCTATCGACTGCGCTAACGCAGATGTGAGATACTGATATCAAATGATAATTAAAGACATTCATTGGTTTGATTCCGTACTTTAATGTTTTCACTTTAGGTTGACTTTCGTGGCTGTGTGATGTCACTAGATGTACCTCAATGACAGGGAGATCATGTCTCTTTCATTAGGTCTTCAGCTATTGCTTGGTAAAGCTTCCATTCTAAAAGCATCAGTCAACCAACTGACATTTCTTACTGCCTTTGTCACTGGCTAGAGAAATCACCTACACAAAGATACATGGACGCAGGTGGGGCATTTAAAGGCTGGGGAGATGACAATGAAAGAAATCCTATTCTACACATACAGATTTCAGAGTCGCCCAAATTAATAAATAGCAATTTTATTTAACACAAGGCGCATCAGAATACGCCAGTCAAAAAATTTAATAATGGATCATGTGATCTGATATTTTAATATTTCAGCGTATGTTATTTATTCTACGACAATTTTTTGGTTCTAAAATGTTGAAGTATACAAGAAAAGTTCACACTGGTACAATCATCTGGTACTGATCGCAGATTCTGTTAAAAATGAAGACCGTCTATTGGTATTTTATCGAAATAAGTGAGCAGCCGCCAAGTGTCTAAGCCAATAAAAGCCAAGCATTGTTTGCCCTTATAAAACAACTGATCGCATTTGTGACCTTTGATAAATGATCATGTCTGACAACAAAGATGATTTTCCAATGTGTAGACGTTGACGTGGCTCAGTTGCTAGCGCACTTACTTTCTAGTTAAATCCATCAAATGTAAGTTTCAGTTATCATCCCAAGTTGTAATAAAAGTCGATGGTTTCATTTGAGGACAAGTACACAAATTTAGGTATCTGGGCACATGGATAACATCAGATGGAAGATGCATAACTGAGATAAGAAACAGAATAGGACAGGCGAAAACTGCATTTTATAAAATGAAAAACATCTTGTGCAATATATCGTTGTCATTGAGAGTTAGAAAAAAGAATTCTTGCTTGCTACATACATCCAGTTTTAACATATGGCTGTGAATCCTGGACACCTGTGGTAGGCAGGCCAAACAACTTCTAGAGGCCTCAAAGATGTGATTTTACAGAAAAATGCTTAGAATACATTGGACAGCTAAAAAAGAGCAATCAAGAGGTTTTGAAAGAGGTGGAAGCTCGAAGACAACTGATCACAGACATCAGAAGGAGACAGTCATCATTTTTCGACCATGTTATGAGAAGAGGGAAAGTAGAACATACTGTGACCACTGGAAAGATCTGTGGAAGGAGGAATAGAGGAAGACAACGAGAGAAGATGCTTGACAGTCTTGTTGCATGGCATGGAGGTGTGTCGGCACAGGAACTGATACATGCTGCACGAGATCGCAGATTATGGAGATGCATGATCGCTACGTCAGTCGGCAAGGCACCTGATGATGATGATGGCGTTCTTGCGAAGAGCGGGATAAATATTATTTAGTAGGAGCATATTTCTGTGCTTTGTGGTGTCATAAACTAAGTTCTTAGAAGGAATATGGTATCATTAACAAAAAATAATTGTATATGGCAAATATGACGCTGTAGTCAGATGTGTTTATTTATTCCCGAAGAGACAGTTCTGACTAAACAAGTCATAGATGTTTGTTTCGTTATGTCAGAGTAAGAATTATTATAACACTTTTCGGAAGAGTCAGCAAAGATGCAATGATTGTTATATAACCTCTTTATAATGATCTGCATAAGCTGTTGGTCATTTCTCTCAGCTCGTTCTTGATAGTGTCGCTTCCTCAGTTGCCTGGTCTCCCCTTACTTCAGTATATGTATCCAGCTTGCCAGTTGTAGCGGATAGCAGGAAAACGTTTGTCATGGAGCTATTTGTATGACTGATATAAGTGGTCTGTTTGGTTTTCCTCTTCTAGAAAAGTGAACATAATAACTGTATAGATATGTCAACGGTTAATTAAATTTTTTTAAAGACACACATGAAATGACAACTAATGTCATACGGACTCAGAGAAGACAAATACTGCTAGCCAGGAGGCCAGGATTCTTAATTTCAGAATGAAACCGAGATTTTGCAGTAGATCCATCCATACAACGGTCTTCTAACGATGACCTCAAGCAGAACTATGCATATAATATTACAATATACGAAGGTCGTTATTCAACCATATCCCGGCCTTTTAGCAGCCTTTGAGAAAAAAGAGACATAATTATTAAAATACAAGTTATTGTTATAAGACATTTTTGTAAACCTGCTAACAATGTAAACTTACTCACATTTTGTAAACCTGGTAACAATGTAAACTTACTCACATTTTGTAAAACGAGACGAGCGTGGGTCATAGATGGGATGCAGAGATGGTATCGACATAAGGACACATTGAGAAAGAGGGGAACAAGAGATGGTATTGACACAAGGACACACTGAGAGAGACGGAAACAAGAGATTGTATCAACATAAGGACACAATGAGAGAGACGGGAACAAAAGATGGTATCGACATAGGGATACATTAAGAGAGACGGAAACAAGAGATGGTATCGATATAAGGAAACATTGAGAGTAACGGAGGAAAGTTAACTGAGGGAGTGTAAACTGACACTGGACACCATGGGAAGCAAAACGACAGAACCACAGCAGTAGAGATCTCTTGTATACGCTTGACCTGGAAACAAGATCAATCGTTATTGGCTTAACTGAACTTATCACATTACATCTTGAGGAGCCACCGTGATGTAGCGGCTAGCTCCGAAATTTGTGGATTCGGTCCTGATGATGCTAGACTTTTTTTTTTAAATGACCTTGGCCCCTGGGTGGATCCAGCCTTGGGTATAGTCATGAGAATTTAGGTCAGGTATAGTCATGAGAATTTAGGCCAGGCATAGTCATGAGAATTTAGGTCAGATATAGTCATGAGAATTTAGGTCAGGTATAGTCATGAGAATTTAGGTCAGGTACAGTTATGAGCAATAAAGGTGTAATTTTGACCATATCACCCACCACGTGCTGACTGGTCTGTAAAATATACGTATAGTCCTATATGTCCAAATACACCTGAAGGTTTGATACGCGCCATTTTACATTATATCTCTGCATAAGTCCTTACTTCCGTATACCAGGGATTTAATAACTGACAATAATAACAGTACGGTAACTTTATTTAAGCGGTAGGTTTCTGCGCCGGAATTAGTCGACTAAGAATGACAAATAACTTTCAAGTAAAGAACACTTCCCACATCATTGGAGCTTCGGGATATGGCGCTAGGCCTTCTTCTTCTTTTGCGTTCGACATCAGTCATGCTACATATTGAGTCCAGTCTGGGTCAAAAATAGTATTGTGCGTTTAAGGTTGCCACCGGTTCCCCATAGCTTCTCTCGCAATGTGGATCCCCTTAGCCAGATCCACAGTCTTTGCTGGGAGAGGTTAGGGCAGTACTGCAGTATGTGCTCAGGGGTCTGTCTTTCTGCTCCACAATCACAGGCAGCAGATTCTTTTATGCCTATCCTGTACAGGTGTGCTCGAAGACCACAGTGTCCAGTCTGAAGTCTGAAAATTGATGTTTGTTGTTTGTTGTTTTGGCGCTAGACCAATTATTGTTATAGAACAATGCCTAATGACAATATTGCCCAAAGTTTCTTCTATAGCAGAATAGTTCATACGCAGATCAAGTGGGCCGTTTCCAAATGTAAGTTTGTTTTTCACAAGATATCAGACATTTTTATTTTTTTGTAATAGATAATTAGATACCTGCAATTGAACAAGTTAATACAGATTTCGATACGTGCAAACGAAAAAGTTGTTGAACAGTTTTAATATTTGTAATTACAGATGATGATTACCAATGACCAAACCTGCTCAGTCATTGTCCATGTGTCTTTTATTTCCATAATTTTTTCAAATGGCATCTGATAATCCGTATCAGAAGAAAAAATATCTGTTTCTCATGAATGGTGTTACTGGCGTTTTGTCAACATTTGTTGTTTAGTAATATTTCAATTCCAATTTACACGTGTTCATTACAAAAACTGCATCTAAAATAGAAAAGAAGAACAATTATACAATCGTGAATTACATGTCTAGCGACGCAAGTGGAGAAAAAAGAGAAAAAAGTTGTGGCAAATAACACGTCTCTGGGTTTTGGTAAGTTTACTTTCTAAAGCATGTTCTAGTACATATTTAGACTGGGTCGACCTTGCAGCCATGCAGGTTTAAAATAAAATCCTACTCGATAATTTTTGAAACAAACAGTTTGAGACAAGAAGGCAAGAGTCTGGCCATCAATCTACCTCGGCTCCCATTTGTCTATGAGCTTTCAACAAATGTACGATTTGAGCAAACAAAGTAAAAAAAAAAAAAAAATTATTTTGATGAGGGAAACCACTGAACCTGAAACATTGAAAAATGCAAAACTGTAATGTCATTGAAACAAGAAGGATATTTGTAACAATTAACTCTTGTTTTTTTTTTTTTTTTTTTCAATGCGTGTGGGACATAATGTCCGAAGTTTCACTTTACTTTTACCTGAACCAGCTATACTTGGTATTTGCAATAGATGGTTTCCACTAATCGAGGGATATAACAATCAACAGGGCCTTTTTTAAGGGAAAGCGATACCACATATGTTGGAGATAGTTGGAGATAGACAACTACAGGGATAATTTACTGTTGTAAATTATTTTAATATTCAATGCTCACTTCTTCGCAGGATGGCACATCCTGTACTAACAAGCAACAACATGACTTTATAACTGAGTTAAGAGCCTTTATGTATCAATATGTCGACGTTTCTCAAAGGATAACGTAAAATAGGAAAATTGTTGCAACTACTTGGGGAGCACCATGGATTTTCACACGGTTGGAATTTTCGTGCTCCTACGAGGTCAGTAATAGTTTTTGGCAGGTACGAGTAGATGTACCTTTTCACTGTAATCTGTATTAAAAAGAGTTAGCGGATGTCGCTTAGGCGTTGCGAACGCGCTTCGTAATGCCGTTGTGCTCACTTGGATTCCAGCGAGCTGGGAGACTGGTTACCGTTCAGTAAGAAATGGATAACTGCTGCACTGAAAATGTCCCTAGAAAAACCACAACAGCAAAAAAAAAAAAAAAAAGAAATGCTGGTGTATGTTATGCACTCCGAGCTGATTTTCCTTTCCAAGATACTTTTCAACAAATTATAAACTTACGCGTATCTCGTAAGAGAACGAGCTTGTTAACAATTTATAGTTTTAAAGTTGTATTTTACTTTTCCTATAAACAATTCTGAGAAGTTTTTTTGGGGTGCTTGAAAAGATCTAAAGTTATGAAAAATTTTGAGTGTTTTTTAAAGTGGTCTTATAGTCTGTTTCCTGTAATAACAGCAAATACTGCGATGGGATCGTTTGTGTGATTTTTTGGAAAAAAAATCCCAACTGTTTTAACTGCAGTTACACTTTTTTTTTTTACATGACGCCTTTTATTGAGTCTACAGCGTTACTCTGCGTATAAGAACTCACAAGTCCTGTGAACATAAAATAGCACACGAATCTTTCTAATGTTAAAACACGATCGCCATTTGGCCAATAACCCGTTTCTCGACATCTGGCAATTTGGGCATTATTTTGTTACAAACTAATAGGAGGGTGGTGATGTTAACTTTTGCGCTCTCGGATTATTGTCTGTTGGAATAACACATCACGGTTGAGAATCAAACAAAAGCAAATGTTTAACGAAACCTGTTTAACCGTATTTTGTAGACACATTAGAGCGTTCTGACGGTAAAGAAGCAAACTACAGTACATCGTGTGGAATGCAAGATTTGACAACTTTGAAATTATTGGGTGGTAGTTTTTTAATGTTACAGTGGTGTAATTTTTTTTCCCAGCGGGTCCCTAGTACTATGTTAATCAGAGTGTATTTTCGTCACAATGTGAATCAAACTCGCCACATCCAAATGACAACCAATTACATTTCTTCCCAATAATTACATTCCATATTTTACTACAGTCTTTTTGCTTTTACCGATGTCAGGCTTGTGTTAGATAGTTATTGTCACTGCATCGTTAATGAATGCAGCCTCTGGTGTCTGAACCACTATCATCATAATCATCATCTGGTTCTTCTTCTTCTTCGTGTTCACCGGCTGTGAACTCTGGCGGAAAGTTCTGGTTGTTCGTCCACTTCTGGACTGCAGTCATGTTCTAGAACCTGAGTGTTGCGTGTGCATCCGTTTCGAAGGAAGCTCCGAATTAGGCGACTCCTACGACATGCATTTTGTTAGGCAGTGGGTCTATTCCTGTTATCTCATAGTAGGGCCCCAGAACCCACACAAGGGATCTGGTTATTTAATCCAGAGATTAAGTCGTCAACTCTCTCTACTGTCTCTTGTTCTCACAACCCACTTCATGACTCTGATTGTCGCCAACGCAATATTCTCTGACTCTTGGTCTCGCCAGTTCCCTTCACTGGTCCTTGTTCTCTTATCTCACTTCACTAACTCTTGTTCTTACAAACTCAAATCACTGACTATTTCTTGCACTGCCTGCTACTGCAGATAGGTTCAATGTTCTGCAAGCAAAGCAAAGCTATGTCCTAGAGTAGCCTTAGATTAGAAACACCTCCTGAGTGAAGACCTAGGTAGAGCTGAGAGTCACAGATATAAAGAGGAACATCTTGGATAGCGCGAACTAAAGACACAATTAGGCACGTATGCAGACGTGATAATTTTGGCGTTGAGAGGAGTGAGTCAAAGTGACCAAGCAAGAATGAGACTTGTGTAGGGTTCTAATCACTACATGTTGTGAGTGCAGGACTTCCCAGCTGATATCGTTATCAGAACTAATAATAAAAATGCAGGCTAATCATGCAAGGTGAACATTACGATGCAGTCTTCTGCACCTGCACAATTGTCCAATAAAAAACTTCAGCGTGATTGGACATGACAAAATACAATTACCTGAACTGACTGTACTTGTTATTTGAAACAGATGGTTTCTACTAATCAAGGGATATACCAATCAATATGCTTTTTTTTTTAAGGGAAACTATACCACAGATGGTGGAAATAGACAATTGTACCCATAATTTAATGTTGAATATTATTTTTGACATTTAGTGTCACTACTTCGCAGGATTCGCATCCTTTACTAACAAGCAACACGTGACTTTAGAACTGAATTAAACTCTTTTATTAACCATTTTGTCAACGTTACTAGAAGGATAACGTTAAATAGCAACATTTATGCAACTGCTTGACATTTACATTGGACTTTTTTTCACCATTCAAAATATGTGGCAGCGTAACTAGTTTAGTGAGTATTTTTGACAGGTACACGTAGATGTACCTCATAAAAACAATGTTTATTATAGGCACTCGGCGTCTGTGGCTTTGGTGTTGCAAACACGATTCTTAATGGGAGTGTGCCGGACTCGATTCCGGCTGCAGACGATTGGTCTTATGTTGAATTCAACAGCACTATCGAGAGCTGACCGTCCAGTAGCAATGGCAAGTTACTAAACTTAAAATTAACCTAGAAACACGACAACAGCCGAAAAACAAGTTTGCTGGAGCTGGTTCTGCAACGTTCTGTAAAAGATATTTTCTTATTATAGACATGTGATCATTGAGTGGACAACTCAGTACGATAGCCTCCCTGACACGGTTTACACAGAAAAAGACGATAATAAAACAAGCCCGTGCTCTGACGAACTCCTTACTCACACAGGACTACAGGTTACGCCAGGATGTCGTGGCCATTACTGTTATCCCAACAATAACGGCTTTGGAGATTTAACGTTCTATACTTCGGATTGCCGTTTGGACTGCTAAATGTGTTGCATTTTTTTCAAGCTCAGAGTGTCAAATCTTCAGACAACAGCTCGAATAGGAAAAAGGGCAGTCAATCATGAACAAGATTTGTGTGACATAGATGTCAGAGAATATTGCGTTGGCGACAGAGTCATGAAGTGGGTTGTGAGAACAAGAGACAGTAGAGAGAGTTGACGACTTAAACACTGGATTAAATAACCAGATCCCTTGTGAACTTCCTATTTTGGGACTGATCACTACCTAAAATCAGATGTAAAGGAAATACCTTTTTTTTCCAAAATATGCTGGTACCCATTTTGGGCTAGGTGAAACGAAAAGCAAAGGTTAAAGGGTATGGCAGAAAATTGAGTATATAACTACCGGGTGGACGGGCAAGTGTTCTAGCTGCTGCACCACGTCTACTTCACATTAATTTAAAAAAAAAAAACATATTTTTTTAAGAATAAAATCGATAAAAAAGCGACACAGAAAAGGAGATATAATAAAAGCACACAAACACGGGCGATTGTTAATTTTGTATTTAAGCCTCTGTCCACCTTATAGGGGAAACAACAAAGTATCTTTTAAAGATCTGAACGATGCAGTTTAGTTTCAAAAGTCTTTATACAATTTAATAGGCCTCTTTTAATAGAAGACATTTGAGAACTAACAGTTTGTCAGGGCTGTAGAAGATTTTGTGGACCACAATCGTAGAATGATGTATTTATCAAGGGTATGCAATAAATTATTGTTCTATTTTGTAAAATGGGACGCGTATATCCTGAGTTATGCATATTGGCAGGTGCACACTGATGCACCTTTAAATACATTTAAATTAACAGTTGATGCGTTTACGATGTAATTTTTTTAGAAACTAACATACTGAAACATTGTCATTTTAAAGATGTCACGGTGATATCGGAATGTTTCGTGTATGTTTGAAATGATGTCAAATGAAAAATATTATTCTCAGTCGCCTCTAAGCACATCACACAACCACACACACTGGCTGGTTCTGCAGCACTTGGTAGTAAAACGAGACAAGACAAGCGGAATGTTGGCAAGGTCTTTGTTAGAGAGACGGAGAGAGATGGTGTGAGAGAAAGTGGGAGAGTGAGAGAGATAGAGTGTGAGAGAGGGCGATGGAGAGAGGGAGGAAAAACAGTTCGTAATTATAAATGAACAATCGCTTTCTGAAGACCAGTTAGACATTACACAAATCTCGTGGCTGGTTATTTTTGTGTATATACAAGATTGCTATTTAAGGTACATATCGAACAAGGCGTGAAGGGAAACGCCTCTGTTGCCCTGAATACAAGCTGACCTCTAAACATTAGACAAGATGCAATGAAATATGGTGATAAGTACATAAGAGTCTGTGAAGGGAGATGATGCGAACACGAGTCAATGTAGTGAGATAATAAGAACAAGACTCAGTAAAGGGAGTTAATGGGAACAAGGATCCGAGTCCCTTTGACACACATACCATATCGCGGAGGTGCACCGCTGAAGATCAATGACGAAGTGCGGATGAAGATCAGTTTCATCACTCCGAAAATGGATTAAAGATGCTACAGGAGGCGAACGGGAAGGACTATTCGAGGTGTAGCAACACCTAAAGAACACATTGCCCTCTGTCGAGCTGAGGGTGTCTATAAGAATAGGCGAAGAATCAAAAGTAAACGTGAAAAGTTCTTTAGGAACACGTTCTAATTTGCACGAGGCCTGTTCGAGCAACCTAAGTCTGTGATTTTGGTTGTAGGCAAAGAGGAATTGGAGTCGCATCTACTGAAGATGTACTCCTACCGGACAAGGAATGAACCTCTCTATGGCAAATCATAGATCACAAGAGACCTGAAGTGGCCTGAGTTGTCAAAGACAAAGTTAAAAATGATGCCTTACTCTTGGTCTGAGGTCGAAGAAGTTGTGAAAAATGCCAGCAGCAAATCTGCCCTATGAAGCAATGGTGTCTTGTACGCCGTGTACAGAAGCTCTCCGAAAGTCCTCCAATTGCATCGCCGCTTGCTAAGGCTAGCGTGGAGCCGAAAGTGCATATGTAACTTGTGGCAGAAAGCTAACGTAGTCTACATCCTCTATCTATCCTATTTTAGACCTGTTTAACGTTGAGGGTAAACTATTCTTCTCGGTTATGGCCCACCGGCTCACATAGTACTTAACTCTTTTAGGATGTCATTTTTTCTGGGGTTTGGACAGCATTAATTTTAGGCGGAATTTATTTAGTGCAACACGACAAAGCTAAAACCTTCCTGAAGAAAACGTATGGGCTGTATCGGGACTTATAATATATCAAATTAAAGATAAATGAGTGCAGAATAAATCTAAACTACTTAAATGTCAGTATAACATCAAAATATTATTAAAATCACACAACATTCAAGGATGTTAGACACATATGAAATTTTTTTAGATAATAAATTGTGTGCTAACCTTATTCTTTACTGGTTCAACAACACTGCTATCCAATTCTAAGAATGCACATGCCTTCTCTGTTCAATTATGCATTAGCTAGTCTTTATTTAAAACAAAAAATTTAAATAGTTTGGATATTATAATCATTTTTGTATGACATGTCAATTTTCACAACAACCGAAAATCGGAAAAACAGCTGATCGAAACATTGATCTAATTGAAATATTTTGTAAAATTTTCATATCCTAAACTCAATTATCGTTAGTAGAATTTTCCCTTAGATATCAATCATAATATCAGAACTGTTTTCAGCATCTGGCAGGGATTCATCAACAATAGAGCAGTATGAACAGTTATAGACCTTTTCCCTTATCATTTAGTAAGAAAAATCACGTAAAAATTGTATCCCATCTAAATAATTTTTTTTTTTTTTAATCAGAAAATAATGCACTGACCACGATGAACATTGCAAATGAAAGTACATCCTGTTGTTAATCCTAATTGTTAAAAAAACTTGTTCATAATAGTTCGTTTTCCCTACAAACGGAACAAAATTAAAGTGTCTCTATCATGAGCCTGTACACTGGCTTTACGTCTTTAAGGGATAGACTTAATCGACAGTATACTGGCTAAACGTCCGTAAAGAGTTAATACATAACACATATGTAGAAACAAGGGTGCAAAAGTGTGGCACTCCATCCGTGCCCGAGTGTCTTGAGCATGCGACCATGATCTGGAAAACTATTCATAGTGCCAGAGAGAATATAACTGCACGTGATATAGTTAGACTTCGCCAGCGCCTATGGTATGGTACCCCATAAGTTATTGTGGCAGGCCCTTAGCATGTTACACGTACCGACACAGATCACCTAAATGATCGAGCAATATTTCCCAAAGTTGGCAAAACGCTTCTCTCCCCCCACGTTTACTACGAGGTGGTATGAGCTTCAGTTTCGGATAGCAATGATGTGTTCGATTTCTTTAATACTGGTCGTGTAAGACGGAGATGCTGGCTGCGGGCAGAGCCTTTAAATTGGGTACCACTGGATGACATTACAGCGATCATTTATGGGTGACAAAAATATCATCACAGTCCACGAAGAGGACGCAAGCCTTATTCTGAAGAGACGAGACTGCTTTTAGTTCCAAAAGAGAAATATGTATAAAATTGCACTGTTGAAATATGGAGTGTAACGAATTGAACTTTGTGCCTACATTTACAACATCAAAACAAGAACAATTGTTGATAGTTCCAATGTGCAGCAACGGTGTACACGAATTAAAACATTGTTAACACTATGAGGTATGTAATGAATCAATGTAATGACTGCACTTGTGTCTCCTCCACACTGGCTATCTCTGGTGCAGAGTTAACACTGGCTCTGATGTCTAGAGGGTCACAACTCAACCAAAGCAGACATGATCTTCTTCACGGTCACACAACTTCTAACACGGTTGACACCAGCGGCACATTTCACGAGTTTATTATCACTGTAGCACAATACACGAATCACAGGAGAATCCACTTACAGCATTCGGACAATAGACGTTGACATATTCACGGCTGGCTTTAACAATCAAACAGGGTACCATAACAGCTGGCCTTCACGATCATTCAGTCCTCGCCAATTCAGATCCACATGCTCTCGTCATTCTCCATTCATCTTCACAGCCTCATTTCCCATCCTTTCTCTCTGGGGCCCAGTCACCGAATGACCGCCTGATTCTCAATCCCCCAGATCTCACCATTCACACGTGACTCACTCTTTCCTGTCGTTTCACCATATCTCCGTGAAACCCATGCTCTCAGGGACTTCCCCAATTATATCAGTCATCCCCTGACGTTATCCCTATTTATAGCATCATTACATCTCTCCTCCCCTTAAACAAACAAAAAATATGCAATATTTTTTTTTCCATAAACCTATATAAATTTTCATATCAGAATATATTGCCTTATTTTACTAATATTCTTTTACTGTTGGATGGAATTCTACCATCGGTTCTCTGACTTGTACAACATATGTAGCATCTCTTGTCACTCCCCTTGACAGTTCTTGGCAATATGCTAACAGAATCACCTCCACAAAGCGTTCTTCAAACAACGCGGATGACCTTATAGGCTCTGTGACGTACTTATCAAGTCCTGAAGTCAGTCTACCTAAAGAAGACTGAACAACACCCCAAAGCGTTCATCAACAACGCGGAAGTCCAAAAATGGCTCCAAAACCAGACTTATAAATCACACAGTTCTGTATGTCCCCCATAGAACCAAGTTCCTGTTGACAGTTCATTCAAAGTGATTGCTACTCCTTGTTGGTCTTCGTCATTCACCATAGTTTATACCAAAGCTTCGCCAGAATTTTCTCATTTTAGCATTGTGGCGATTTCATTTTCTGTTTGTACACTACATAATAGATATTTCCAGATTTCTATGTTTCAATGCAATATTTGTAATTGTCTGTTAATAAAATTTCTATTATAACCTAATGTGTCTGTTGTTTTATTATGAACTCATACACCATCTCTTAGTTTTTTTTTTTGACTTCATACACCATTCCTCATTATCACTTTCACCTCATAACTTTCATATCATCACATCATACAACATTTATTTTATTTGAATATTAATTGTTAGTAACAACACGTTTATTGAACAATTGTTAGTAATGTTAGACTGTTACCTATAATTATCTCCCTTTTCTATTTAACTCCCTTTGTGATTATTTCTGTTTACTTGTTACCTATAATTATCACCCTTTTCTATTTAACTCCCCTTGTGACTATTTCTGTTTACTATCTTTATAACCTAGACATAATATCTGGAATATAGTTATTAATCCCTTTAACATACCTAATATCAAATTTAAACTTTTGTATTAGCAATGTCTAATGGTAAACTAGCGTTGTCATTAGTATTTATGTTCTGCAATTTTACCTGTAATGACTGTAAATTCTTTTCTAATTAGGAATTTCTATCATTTTTTTTTTTAAATGATCACAATAGTTAATGCCTCTTGCTCGAAACTGATATTTTATTATTTTTCCCTGATCACAGTTTAATTTTGTTGGCTTCCTGTTCAATTGCATTGTGAATAACTGATACTTTAATATTGCAACTTTCCTAACACATTTAACACAACAACTAACACTTGACATTAACACTGTCACAATTAATGTTACTAGCCACTGCATTAATAAGTTTACTTGTTTCTTGTAGTTTGTTGATAGACTTGGAACAAATCTGTTTTTATTTTCTGTAGTTACTGGTATTTGTTCTTTGTGCATGCTTACGGAGTGCTCTTGAATTTGTTGCTTTTTTATTACACTCCTTGTGACTGCTGCTACATTTTCTATTTCCTGCAGATTTACACTGTCATTTTTCTCTTCCATGACCGCATTTGTCTCTTGTCTCTGCGTGGTTAGCATCACCTCTTCTGTCATCTCAGGTATGTTTTCTTTCTCCCACTGTTTTATTTCATGATCTGTCATCTCTTTCAGCCCTGGTTGGTTACCAATGATAAGTTCTGCACACGGTGAACCTAATACAGCCATGTCCATCTTCTTAGTGGTATATGGCGTTTTGACCCATACTGATGCTATTCTGAATTTTTCTATTCTACCTCCGAATGTTCTACATCTAACAACTTTATCAGTCATGTCCTCTGGTTTTACTAATGACTTATGTATACCTGAGATCGTCGATCCTGTGTCCCTCAAAATTGACACGATTCGATTACCAAAAATCCCTTTGTGTAGGTTTAACTTTCCATAATCCTTTACAGAATTTACATTATGCCCTGGTATCTTATGCCCACATTTCAAGTCTCCATATTCTTGAAACGTTTCACATGTTGTGCATTTGTCTTCTAGTAGCACTGCTGCATTTGTTTCTGATATTTCACTTCCTGACTCGGAGTCTGATGTTTCACATACTGCTGCTGCTTTAAATTCTTTTTTTTTATATTTGCAAAATTGACGCGTGTGCCCGTAGAATCCACAAGCCCAGCATTTACTTGTACTATCATATCTCTTTACCTTTTCCCTCCTGTTTTCCATTTTCTTTCTGACTTCTTGTTCATACAATTGATTGGCATCGCATATGGTTTCATTACCATGCCTTTTTTTGCATATGTCACAATCTATTATTGTTATTTTCCTTCCTCCATTAACTCTTCTTCTGGACGGATATGCTGATCTATTATATCCTGTTTCATATGACTTTTGTCCTTCGGCACTGGCTCCTGAGTATATATCAGTGTTTTGTGGTATGAGAAAAATATCACGATGTGCTGCATAATAATTTTCTCCTAGTTGTTCAAGATGTTTTAACGAGGTAGGTTTGTGTTCCTTCAGAAATGTGGTCATAGGTTTTGGTAATGATTCTAGCAATTTACTTCTTAATAGTAAATCAACTAACAGATCATAGTCGTTGTTAATTTTGGCTGAATCTACCCATTTCTGAAAAGTTGTCTGAACCTCGGACATATAATCAACAAATGTTTGAGTTGATTTTGGTTTCAAATCAATGAATTGCATTCTGTATCCTGCTTCTTGTAGGTCACAGTGCCTCATTATCCGGTCTTTAATATAATCAAAATCAAGTCGTAAATTTTCTGGCACTGTCTCCAGTATTTTTAACGGTTCTCCTCCAAGGTGTCTTTGGAACAGTATTGCCCAATCTTCTTTTGGAATTTTGTGAAACCGAACTTGTAGTAAAAATGCTGAAATCCATGATCCAATGTCATCCTTTTCACCAAAATTCTTTATTAATCCTTTGTATTTTGTAAATTTATGTTCTTCTTCTTTAGCTCTTTCCCTTTGTGCTGCTAGTTCTGCTATGGATTCATTATCCATTTCTTTTGTTCTTATTTGTGCTTCAACCTATTGTCTGTCTGCCTCTATTTGTGCTGCCAACCGCTCTTGTTCAAGTTTTAACTCTTGCAATTTGATTTCTTTCTCATGGTCTAATTGCTGTTGTTTCATTGCTGCTTCATGTTGTAACTGTTTATTTTTCAGTTCTGCTTCTTGTTGTAATTGCTTATCTTTCATTGCTGCCTCGTGGGCTCGTGCTTCTGCTTCCTGTTGTAATTGTTTTTCTCTCAGTTCTGCTTCTTGTTGTCATTGCTTATCTTTCATTGCTGCCTCTTGTAACTGTTTATCTCTCAGTGCTGCCTCGTGGGCGCGTGCTGCGGCTCTTTCTTCTCGATCTAATTGTTGTTGGACTCTTTGTGCTTCTTTATCTTCCTGTCTCTTCCTTCACAAAATTTTCTCAACTCCTTTCCTGATAACCCTAACTGTTTTCCCAGATTTAAGTATTCTGCTGGGTTTGACATTTTAAAACTGATTATTGTAACTTATTACTTTTGAAACTGTTTATATTTAAGATAAATCCCGTATTATTTATTTTATACCCTTCTTTAACTAAATAATTGAAAGTTTAAATTTAATTATATCCCCTAACAAATTTTTATAGTTAACTAATAAATAAAAAAAAAAATTATCTATTTTACTTAAATAGAATAATAGAATATCACAATCAAAGAACCTGAAACTAGAAAAAAGAAAGCATGTAAACAATGTAATGAGTTAATTCTTTTTCCTTGGTCCTGGTGATGGCTCCCTTGCTATTCTGATGTTGGAATAGACTGGATTAGGTTTGTGGCCCTTGATGCTCCACTGCACGTATTTACTGTCTCTGGACACGCTCTTCTGATCTTTGTAGGACACTGCTCTTGTCTTGTGTCGTGGTCTAAGTCTGTAGATGATCTTAAAAGACTACCATTAGTTTATACTCATTTAGTAATTCAAATATGTCCAAAAGTCTTTATACCACGTAGTTTAACAATCTACACTGAAGTTGATCAGTTGGCACAGATAACTAAATGTTCACAGTTAGCGCATATTAATTTCACTTTAATTGTCACCACAAACTGTTGATAAATGTTAGATTCTCACTGAAATACTTTTCTTACAGAGAATGTATGTGGTTTTACCCTACAACCTGAATAGTCATAGTCTATCACATTAATCACTGTTTTTACTGTCTATCCATTATAAATTGTAAACATTTCGTGACGTAATAAATGTTGATAAACACCACTCCTTCTTGCCTACACAATAACACTTGAACTCACCTATACGGACGTATTACAAACATTAAGTAGTAAAAGTACTACTTCTGGTACTGACTGGACCCCGTTCTTTTTTTATTGACAAGTATTCTTGACCTGAAGCATTCACTTGTGGCCGGTGTGCTGTGGGTTGCCTCGAGTTAGCTGTCGCTGATGACCTTTTATCTGCTACTGTGTTGTACTTGACCGTTGTTGATGACCTTGCTCGCTGTAACTGAGTGCCGTCTTGGCCCCTGGCAATGCAGTGTTTTTGCAGTGAAATCTAGTCCGAAATTAGTATCTCTGGTTTATGACCTCTTGTTTGACGAACAAAACCCACGTCAAGCAAAGATCACAGGGATACTGCTGCTGATAATTTTCCGTCGTGGATTACCCACCACAAGGGTCAAAAGTTCAGCTTACACTGTCTCTTCCAGCGACGAACAAGCGTTCCCACGTCGCGGGATGAAACGTGTGCAATTTTTTCACACGTGGAGTGAATACATTACCCAGTATTGCTCGCCGTGTTTCTGCCAATTTTTCTCAGGCTAGCTTGTTTGTTTCAGAATTACCAGAGTCTGGAATTCAGTTGTCCCGGTTTTACTTAATGCCCTTCGACACCATGTCCTGGTCTTACATAATACCCCGACATTTCTTTAAACTCCATCTTCCAACACACATAGTCACTCAAAACTTACGGCTGCCGGTTTTGCCTAAATTTTACTTCTGTCCACAATAACACTACGTCTAATGTACTGCCATAGTTAGAACAAGCCTCCACTGTAACTCATACTTATAAATTACAATGTATTCGCAGTCAGCCGACTACATTTTGGAATCGCAGTGTTTTTTTTTTTTTTTTGGTTTTTTGGTTTTTTTTTTTTTTTTTTGGAAAATAATAATTACGTATATTGGTCTAGTCGGCTCTGTGGCTAAGTCGATGTGAATTTTTCATAATGCGGGAATGCTTGGTTCAATCCCAGCTGCAGGCCATGAGCCTTGCGTTGGTTTCGACAATGATATCAAGAAACCCGACTGTCCAGAAAGCAATGGCAAACTACTAGACGTTAATGTGCCTAGAAAAACTACACAGCAGTTATGCCTGTTGCGGTTGGTTCTGCAACGTCCTTTAAAGGTTACGCAACTTACCTTATATTGGTCTAATGTTTAACTGGTCGTCATAACGGGATGGCTTATTTGTACCTCCCCGCCCCCTCACCCCAACTGTTCACCTCTCTCTTTATCTTTTTCCCTCTCTCTCTCTCTCTCTCTCTCTCTCTCTCTCTCTCTCTCTCTCTCTCTCTCTCTCTCTCTTCCTCTCAAAGGCGTTGACAACAATCGGCTTACCTTGCGTTTATATACTATCAAGTGCTGCAGAATCAGTCAGCTTGTGTGGTTATGTGATGTGCTTTTAGGAGACTGAGAATATAGTAATATATTTCCAGTGACGTCATGTGCACATAATCTGAAACATTCCGATATCAAGCTGACATCAGCCAATTTTGAAGCTGATAACGTTACATGTTCTGTTTCTTAAATAAATACATTTTTAATTCAACTGCCGTTAATCTGCTTGTATTTCAAGGTGCATCAGTATGCACCCGCCAAAAGTTTGCAAATTTGCATGATTGACGTGGCTGGAGACGTGATTCTAGAACTCAATAAATCATGATATATACGTCATATTAAAAAAAAGTTATGAATTGTGTACCATTGAATAAAAAACGCATTCTACAAAGATAGCATACTAAAACGACATATCCCACAAATCTAACAAACTGAGAGTTGTTGAATGTCTTCTAATATATAAGGTCCATCAAATGTCTAAGGACTAGTTAAACTAAACACATTGCATCATTCAAATGCCCAACAGACACATTGTTCCCCTGGCAGGTAGACAGGGGCTTGAAAACAAAACTACTTTTTTATTTTTTTACATTTATGTCTATTTTTTCTATTTTTACGTGACAAAACAAGTAGAACATCTTTTAAAAACATGTAAATCTAACTACATGGATTCGGACCAAAGGGCGAAAGCCCATGCTCCGCTTGATCGATAACAACATCCATGAGTTGGTTTTTCTGCGTACCACTGAAAAAAACAAAGTAAGACAATGGAGCTGCTTTATAATGAGTATATCTGAAGCTGCACATTTTTATTTAACTGCCATTCAGTCAGCAAGGGATACAAACACATTCACTAACATGGAAACTGTCATTAAGGAACACGATATCGCATATGTAGTGAGACATGTCAACTATGTGGCAGATATTGTGCAATAACTTCGCTAACTATTGATTGCTCCATACGTAATAGGATCCAAACCTTTTGTATTATCTTGCAACAAACAACATTTCAGACATGCAAAAAATTGTTATTTGGTAAATACGACACTGTTTTTATTTTAGGCTAACATCTAAAAGCAAAATCATTGCACACGTTTTGAAAAACAGAACAAATGTTTTGTTCTATTTAGCATGACATTTTTCGTTATGATTACACACACAACAAGACCTGGTTGTTTACGATAAGATTATACACACAAGACCTGACTGTATATGTTATATAAACACAACAAGACTTGACTGTTTATGATCAAAATATACACACAACAAGACATGACTGTTTATAATCATATTAAAACACAATAAGACCTGCCTGTCTATGATCAGATTGTAAACACAACGAGACCTGATTGTTTATGATTAGATTGTAAACACAACAAGAATGTTTGTAATTAGAATACACACACAAAAGGACCTGAGAGTTTGAGATCAGATTACAGATGATGTTTTTATAAAGGGGCAACATTAAAACATCATAACCTGTACAGTTAATGACGACAGCATCAACCATGCGGCCCTAAATCCTCAGGCTCATGACCATCTGTCTACACTACCTTATGAAGTGGTACATAAGACAGTATTGACAGCTGAATGTGCCTGATGCAGAAATGATCACACGTTTTCTCCGTTTTATGTTGTTCTCTGTGGATCGTTGCGCTGACATCAATGGATGCACCTATTTATAAAAAAAAAAAAACTAAAAAAAAAAAAAAACTATATGCTAGTCACTAGAATTAACAGAACTGTGACTGTCCTCTATACCACGCATAAGCGTTAAGAATTGTCAATGTTATCTCATGGAAAATGGGTCCGTGTTAAAGATTATAGTTCAAGAATACTTGATTATTTGGCAGTTGTTGGCAACATAAATGCCTTCTTGGTTGAAGATACAAGCTGACGATGCCCATCACAGAATAACCGAGTGTTGTCGGTTATGGAGCCATTGTCATGGTTTCTAGTCAAGGGTGAGTTTTTCGATAAGGATCCCTAACCCTGTAAGCTTGATGTGGGTTACCTTGATAGTGATAGGATACTGATCGTAGACTTGGCCTCCAGATATTACTAACATCCTGTGACAAAGTGACAAACAGGAAAACCAGAGTTAGCATTCGCCAAACACCATACCATGTTCACATCCATACAGACATCCACATAGCTTTAGCTCAGATGTCTGTTAGACATCATCATCATCATTATCATCAGACGACTTGCCGAATGACGTAGGCGATCATGCCTCTCCAAATCTGCGATCTCCTGCAGCTGCCATCTTTTTGTGCTCGGTTATTGTCAAGGATGTCTGTGTCACCATTTGATTCTTCCCTATACAGGTTCGAATAGTGTTAGACCATCTGTGTAGGATGTCATCACTTTCTGTGAGTAGGTTAGCCTGTTTGTCTTGGTCGACCTTACTTCTTAATGTTCTCTCTCGATTATTGTTTGGTATAATGGTATACGCTTTTTTGCTATTGTCCAACATGTAAAATCTATCAATCAATCAGGTGCCGTCTCCACAATGAGAGTTGAGTGCAATGGGTCTCCAAGACGCTCTGTCTCTTGTCCTGGTCCTACATTCACTCAGGCTGCTGTCCGTCCATTTCTTGATGTTGTCCTCCCAGCTGTTACATTCTACTTTTTCTGCACATTTGCTAAATATCCAACTTTCTTTTGCATCTGGCATGTCTTTTCTGATCTGAATATGTATCTATCTATAAGTGTCTGCTGGTTTAAGATTATGCCTGTAATCTTCGAGGTGCCTTCGCTGGTGGTACGTGTTGCACATTTCTTAAATGAACCATGACTGTTTTGATTGTTAATTTCATCTTAGTAATTTAACGTGTTGTTTCATTCATTAGTTTTGTGAACTCATTTGTCAGCAACATTTAGAAAACTTATACACAAATTAATATACGATAAATTTAAACAATTCTGATGACTTGATTGCCTTTTTTTTTGTAAACAAACAAATGAGACTTGAGAAGTTGTTTGACAAGTCACATCAAGCAACCTATTTTTCTGCCTATACTATTAAACGTTCACGTACTTCCTTTTCTTGTCTTATATCTCTCGATGCCAATTTTATATACAGCTTCAGTAAAAAAAAAATGTTTCGGGTAACATTGTATATTTACATACAGATATGGTGCCTAAATGTGGCTGTTTATGTTATTGTGTCAGTTTCTTTTTTTTTTTTTTTTTTTCTTTTCTTTTCTATTTATTGTTTTACGTCTTTTGATATTCTATTGCAAACACATTTACATGATGATTTTCTTGTCCATCTGATGTTCTATAATCGTGTTCACCGTTATCTAGTGTTTGGAATCCAGTAATATTTGCTATAGTCTGAGTGTAAAGCCGTCACGAAGAAAAATTAAATAATATTTATGATAATACAAATAATGTTCACGTCATTAATGTTGCGTATAATGCGTCAGTTCCATTATTTAAACTGCTGTGCCTATTTTAAGTTGGGATTAACCGGAGGCGGGTGGGGGTTGGGGAAGGGGGGCGATGGTAAGGCAGTTAAAGGAATTTGTTGACAGGATTACCATGTTTAAAAGCCCACAAGCACGCGTGGTGTCTACAAATCTCTGTCAGTTCTCAAGTAGTTTTGACACAACGATTGTGGGAGAGAATCCAGTCAGCAAGAGACACAAATGTCATCAGTTATCCAACTACCAGGGGAAACAACAGCAAGCGTTTATCTGTATACAAAACATGCAGCTGGTTCAGTTGATTTAGTTGCTATAAAGCGGGACAGTTGTCGTTTGTCAGAAGAAAAAGAATAAAGTTAAACATATGATAGCAACTATGTGAAATTGCTCTGATACTGCTATGTTAAGGTTAAGTATATGTCTGCTACTATACAATATACTTTACTGTGTTTGTGAAAGGTGTTGGCAATATTTCTGCACTAAATATCATATACCAATTTAAAGGCATGATGATTTAATTTGAAAACAGAATATTTGACAGGTGCACAGTGGTGCGCTTTGTTGCAACAAGAAAAGTCGATGTTTTGACAAATTAATCATTTGCAGAAAGGGACAAAGATCTCAGATGTGAAAAAAAGGCAAATATCCGTGTTATCCCAAAAAATATCACACAACAACAATAGAACGGAACAATAGAGAGCATTGTATGAGCACGCTCTGACAGAAAATGTCTAAAATGTTGGATATTTATACTTGCAGAAGATAGCTGCTTACACGCACGCACGCACGCACGCACGCACGCACGCCACACCACACAAATATATTCCTATTAGACTACTGTTTCTCTTCATAGTATATGTTATGTCCATGATATTTTCAGATATCTCCTGACAATATCAAAGAAAAACAGAACAATTGTTTGATAACGACACAATTTTTTTTTCAAATATTGCATCACCATGTAACTTCTGGGAACATGTGAGAACAATATATGACCGCCATGACCCGGAAATACATCTGTTAACAACACACAAGCTCGCAAGTCAGCTTGAAAGCAATTTAATTTTTTTTTTTTTACTAAATAAATGTTAGTTATTATAAGACATGAGTCGTTGCTGTTTTTTTTTTTTTTTTTGCATTCGGCCTCTAAATGCATGGACAATAAATTGTCAGTTTCAGTGCATTCAGACTCATAACAGAGCATTAGCTAAAACTGGCATACTTGCAAGGAGTTATGTGTTAAAATTGTAACCTAGCTGCAGTGAGTTGGTGAGAACAAGAGACACTGAAGGGAGTTGGTAAGAACAAGAGACACTGAAGGGAGTTGGTGAGAACAAGATACACTGAAGGGAGTTGGTGAGAACAAGAGACACTGAAGGGAGTTGGTGAGAACAAGAGACACTGAAGGGAGTTGGTGAGAACAAGAGACACTGAAGGCAGTTGGCGAGGACAATAGACACTGAAGGGAGTTGGTGAGGACAATCGGCAATGAAGGGAGTTGGTGAGGACAATCGGCAGTAAAGGGAGTTGGTGAGGACAATCGGCAGTGAAGGGAGCTAGTGAGGACAAGTGACACTGAAGGGAGTTAGTGAGGACAAGAGACACTGAATGGAGTTTGTGAGGACAAGTGACACTGAAGGGAGTTAGTGAGGACAATAGGCACTGACGGGAGTTGGTGAGGACAACAGGCAGTGAAGGGAGTTGGTGCGGACAAGTGACACCGAAGGGAGTTAGTGAGGACAAGAAACACTGAATGGGGTTGATGAAGACAAAAATAGGAGAGGGAGTGTGTGAGAACAAGAGACACTAAAGGGAGTTGGTGAGGACACTAGGCAGTGAAGAGTGTTAGTGAGGACAAGAGACACTGAAGGGAGTTGATGAAGACAATAGGAGGAGAGGGAGTGTGTGAGAACAAGAGACACTGAAGGGAGTTGGTGAGGACACTAGGCAGTGAAGAGTGTTAGTGAGGACAAGAGACGCTGAAGGGAGTTGATGAAGACAATAGGAGGAGAGGGAGTGTGTGAGAACAAGAGACACTGAAGGGAGTAGATGAAGACAATAGGAGGAGAGGGAGTGTTTTAGAACAAGAGACACTAAAGGGAGTTGATGAGGACAATAGGGGCTGAAGGGAGTTGGTGAGGACAAGAGACACTGAAGGGAGTTTGTGAGGACAATAGGCACTGAAGGGAGTTGGTGAGGACAATAGGCACTGAAGGGAGTTGGTGAGAACACGAGACACTGAAGGGAGTTGGTAAGAACACGAGACACTGAAGGGAGTTGGTAAGAGCAAGAGACACTGAAGGGAGTTGGTAAGAACAAGAGACACTGAAGAGAGTTGGTGAGAACAAGAGACACTGAAGGGAGTTAGTGAGAACAAGAGACACTGAAGTGAGTGTGTGAGAACAAGAGACACTGAAGGGAGTTGGTAAGAACACGAGACACTGAAGGGAGTTGGTGAGAACAAGAGACACTGAAGGGAGTTAGTGAGAACAAGAGACACTGAAGGGAGTTGGTGAGAACAAGAGACACTGAAGGGAGTTTGTGAGAACAAGAGACACTGAAGGGAGTTGGTAAGAGCAAGAGACACTGAAGGGAGTTGGTGAGAACAAGAGACACTGAAGGGAGTTGGTGAGAACACGCTCCCACATTAATCTCAGTCATGTAGAGCCTCGTTTCCGCACACATGACGTGACTGTATCAGACACACAAAAGGCGGCGCCAGGTATGTCCAATACAGAGTGTCAGGTATCGCTTGATAGGTCACCGGTAGTTACTGTCCTTTAGGACATTCATATGACACATGAAGATGTGTTTGGAAAGGAACCGGAGACAGATTAGGTGGTACTGTACCGTTGGGAAGTTAACTGATGCAAGGTCAGCTATATGTTGACAAGACTCTTTGGTGGACGTGAGCAGTGTGGTATCATGACTGGAGCGTTGCCATGTGGAGAAAATGATGCAGAGGGAGGAACCAGGGCATTTGGCTGGCACTGTACACTGAAAGAAAAGGCAAGCAAAAAAATATAATCAAACAAATGAAAACAACAGTATGGGAACTCATCACTAGCTGGTGAAGTGTACAACTGATCACTTATGTGAATTTCACGAGAGCTGTGATGTCAGTTAGCAACTCAACTCACACCACCTTCTAAACGATAGTTTCATTTCAGTCTAACTAAAATGTTCTGGCCTCTTACCCGATGTGTCTACCTCATGGCATTCCCTTCAATTATCCTTCAAATAAAATAATGTATCACATAAACTCCAGTAGTCAAGCGACACTTCAGTCTGCAAGGGGGACAGGAAATATTCAATTAATGTTGTTTATCAAAGGATGTACATTTGAACGAAATATTGTGAACATATTAAGTGATTATGCATTGTGTCATTCACTATTTTATAGCAGATATTACCGAAAAAAGAATTATTCTTTGCTTTATAAATGTGACTGTGATCTCAGTCAGTTAATGGCATTTACAACAGAAGATTACCTTGTGTGTAGTACGTCTAGAGTAATATTCACATCCCAAATGACAGGATTCAGTTTCTAATTAAAAGTTTGACAGGCACTTATCTATGTGCTTTATTCATTTAACAAATTTGGTAAAGAGTACGGTAGGATAAAGAGAAAACACAAACCAAGCTACGAATATAAATCTTTAAAATGTGTGTGCTTCTGTGTGTGTGTGTGTGTGTGTGTGTGTGTGTGTGTGTGTGTATGTGTGTGTGTGTGGGAGGGGTAATGTACATATAAACACAGAATTCAACTACAGTCTATCGATACATCAACAAGAGCACTGACATTACCTGTGAATTCAAATAAAACATGTGAGGATAATTTAACGGAATAAAAATTTTGACATTTAGAAGACAATCTACTCCCGAAGCTGAAAGACTTAGAGGAGATACCAGGCAACAGGCTTCTCATTTGTGGAAATTTCAATGCACGGAACAATGAATGAGGCAGTACTGGGGAAAACCGACAGGATGTTGCTCTTGCTGATGCCATAGTCGATTCAGACGTTGTCTGCATAAATAATGGGAGGCCAGCTAGAATGGCAGTGAAGCCTGGCGATGCAAACACGACTATTGACCTGCCATTGGTCAACCAGTCAGCAGTACTGGATACTAAATGGACTCATGGGCGAACATGGAAGTGACCAACTGGAATGTTCGGTATTGATCTCCAAGTCCAGCAACGGCAAGGCTTGAAGATCTCCTAGGTTTTATAAGTATAGGGGGACCAAAAGCCTTTTAGGACGTATCCCACAGAGGGCATGTAAAGGGACTGACAGATCTACTTTTGCGCAGCCTCCATGGTGGGCTTCAAATGTAGAACGGGCCTGTAAGTCTATAATTATGTCACGGTTTCTATCTCATGTCACGATTACTATATCATATCACGGTGTCTATCTCAAATCACCTTGTCTATTTCCTATCAATGTGTCCATATCATCTCACGGTTTCTATCTCCTACCACAGTGAATATCTCCTATTACGGTGTCTATCTCCTATTACGGATCTATCTCCTATCACGGTGTCTTATCTCCTATCACAGTGTCTATCTCTTGTCACGGTGCTGACAGTTGTAATTTAGAGCATCCCCCAACAAATCAAAGAAACATGTATCACACAAACTCTACTAGTCAAGCGACACTATCGATGTTTATAATCAGCAAGGGAGATTAGAAGATAATTTTTTTGAATGTAAATAAACCAAGGATCTTCATCATGACGGCATATCTTGAAAGCTAAAAATTGTATGTTATAAGTGAAGCCGTTTTTGTGATCTGAAGTATCTAAAGCAGGAAACAAATTATTTTATTTCTTTCACCTTTAACAGTATACATTAATGTTTGTTAAATAGTATAGAAAAGCAGAAATCTTAACCGTGTGGTTAAAATGGCCAGTCTAAAGCGTGAAAAATTTGACGGCTTATTATCTCGATGAATTACAATTTTTGGCAGGCACATATTTATGTGCTTTGTGGTGTTAACAAATGTGGTATTAGACGTAATGTGAAATCCCGATTTCAAAAGAACTCTGTCCACCAATTTCGTCAATTTTTGGGCGTTATTTTTCGAAGTGTTTACGAAATATTGTGAGGTCGAGGTTCCTTTTCTAGTCGTTTTCCCATGTAAGTACTGATGTTGTTTACTCTCAGTCCAGTTTCAGTGTCCAGTATCACCAGAGGGGACTCTTACATTGCTACATAGATGAAGCCCCGTTTACAGAGATACCCGATGGTGAAATAGTACACTGTAAAGAAAGCTCGGCGTCTACATTTCAGTCCCTGTTGTCCTTCTCACAGCCATGACTAGGTCTCTATGTCGGTGGATGTCCCTGTTTGCTAGGTCACCTAAGGCCAGATGATTGACGCCATCTTAGAAGCAAGAAGTATTCAGGGAAACAAAAGAAATGGAACACAGGTGAACGTTTTGCGAAGAGAAACGTAAGTGACAATGGTATAAGAAACACCTGTCTGTATGTTTCTGTTAAATGCTAGATTCCAGATAGTTCAAACATTGAATTGCTGCCACTGTTAGTATTAGGGATAAAAAAGCAGGTTTAAATGAAATGTCCTCATATTTAATAAATACCACAGTCCTTCCTTCTGCTCACATTGTTTTTTTTTTTGTTTTTTTTAACATTTAGGGTAAGGATTTTAAATTCACAAATGTCTTATAGTATCTGTATAATGTGACAATTTTATTGCGACCATTAGAGGTAAATAGTTTTTCCCTTGTAGACAATTACAGATTTTTTACTGATGCCTAGACTACCATAATAACATCCTTGAACTGATCCGAGTAAGTTCTAGCGTAACATTAAACACAAGTTTATAGAATTGATAGGTCAGTAGTGAATAAGAAGGAAACAAACTTTAGTAAAATTCAAACTGATTACTTTAGGATACAATAATTGGAGTTCATGACGTAGGCAACAAACTGAGTTGCCGCCTCATGATGTGGCATTGCCAACTTTATGGGGTATTTACTTTCCTATCAATGTCCTGTTAACTATAGCCCTATCCTGTCTGTTGCTGTGCTCTCCTAATATAACCCAAACTATGGGTTAAACGCGGTTTCTGGCACCTGTCCCCGGGTAATCCTCATCCGAATGGTGGCACTCTGTGTCACCGTGTGTTTATCACTCTGTGTAATGTCCTGGTGTTGTTGAACATCATCACTATCACATGTTTTCTACATTGTCTCGACAGCAGACTATCATCATCTCAGCAAACAATTTCACACATGTTTCAATTACAAAGCACATTTTTGTGAACCCGACACAGATTTAAAATGTGATAATAATTCTGCCAACTTCAGCTCACGTGAAGGCCATATTTGTGTGCTGCTAGATGTTGCTGCTGCTCGGGCAGATGCATTCCGTCTTCGAAGGAAGCTCTCGATTATTCACTTTTAGCGGAATGGTTGTTAGGAAGGCAGAGGGTCTTTTTTCTGTTTTGTCCACACTGGGGCCTCGCAACAAATACGAGGCACATGGAAAACACATCCTACTTATTGGAATTTTACGAAATGACCACTGGGTCGACAGACAAGTGTTCTAGGTGACATGACCACCTGAATGACAGGCAGATGATCTAGGCGACATAACTACAGGATTGACAGACAGGTGTTCTAGACGACGACCCACCATCGGGTTTACAGACAGGTGTTCTAGATTACATAACCACCGGATGGACAGACAGGTGTTCTAGCCGATATGACCACCGGGTTGACAGACAGGTGTTCTGGACGACATGACAACCGGGTTGACAGCCAAGCGTTTTAGACGACATGACCACAGGGTAAAAAGACAGGTGATCTAGACGATATGACCACCGGGTTGACAGACACGTCCATGAACATAATAAAGCAAGAAAATATGGATATTTGTATAGACAAAATGCCAATATTGTAGCCACATTTTAATCACATTAAACAGTGGTCCTGAAAAAGATTTTTATCGTCAAGAAAAAAAAACAAAAAAAACAAGGATATCGCACTAAAAAAAAATAATTTTATTTTAACTTAGGCTTCTTTAGGTTAAATGTTTCACAAAACGAACGTGGTTATTCCCAGTCGTTAGTTTAAAGACTGATAGTATCCCTGATAATAATATCCCTGTCTATACAGCTGTATGGTTTATATAAACATATATATATATATATATATATATATATATATATATATATATATATATATATATATATATATATATATATATATATATATATATATATATATATATATATACATATATATATATATATATATATACACATATTTATATTCAATCATATATATTTACACACACACACACACACATATATATGTATATATATATATATATATATATATATATATATATATATATATATATATATATATATACAAACATATATATATTGGAAATTAATATTTATAATTTTAGTGATTTCTAATTATAGCCATGTTAGTAATTGCGCATGCGCCGCCGTAGTCAGAACCAAGGCTTCCGCCATTCGACGGCGAGTTACGTGCAGCCAACGCCTTCTCTAATACATAGAGTAGGTCGAGGTACAGCAAACAAGACTATCTCCATATTTGCCGCAATAACCATATTAAACACGATTTCTATTTTCTGGTTTTTTTTTTCAAACAACCTTCGATTTGAGGGGGGGGGGGGGGGGGGAATTAAGGACTATCGACATTGACTGCGACATTAACTTCAATAACCGTGTTAGACACGGTGTTTAAAATCGCATCTTGTAATCTAAAGGTTTACTGGCTACGTTTTCATGTCAGTTATGTTTTCCATTAAACAAATATATGAGGACCACTAGAAAATGTGCTATTCTTTCTATCAGGATATTCCCTGACTGCTGTATTTGTTTTCTAGAAAATTGAAATAATTGTGACACAATAAACACCAAACTGTGTTGGAAAGAAATGTCATGGGAAGTATCGTTTTTGGAGGAACAAACACCACATGATGGACAGAGGATATCAAGGATACCCTGGGCATAGTTGTTTACATGGTAAGACAGTTGGCAGAGAAACTTATACACCCACCTCCACCCATACCCCCCCCCTCCCCCCTTTCCCACAAACCTTCCCCGTTAGTTGGAACACCCTCGTATCATGATAAAAGCGACGTTCTAAAGTGAAGCCGGCACGTGCAGCCTCATCTTGCTGTCTGTGCACGTGTATTATGTAGTGTTTTATTGTGTGTGTGTGTGTGTGTGTGTGTGTGTGTGTGTGTGTGTGTGTGTGTGTGGTCGAAGCTTCTGGGCAATACATCGTATAGCAACCCGTGCACCTCATTGTTGTGTTTGTATGTTTATGTATTAAAGCGTACATGTTTAATTAACTGTCATTCTTCTGTGTAGATGTCTACCCTGTAGTCTCTTGCATTGTTTTATCTAATCATAGATCTAGCCTCAGTGTTCACTCTGTATTTGGAATACACAAAACTATCCAGCAAAATAAAAGTATTCTCTACTTCGTGTCGTCCAGTGATAAATCTGGCATGCATTCTGCTGGTTGATATAACAAGAAGGTAAGCAATGGAATGAGAAATGTATGCTTCCACACTACTTTTTGTAGAATAATAAACGGTTCTTATCACTTTTCCAGGCCCATTTATGACAGCTCCGCCCATTTAGACACTAAGCAAGTTGATAACATTTCATCCCAGTTCACTTCTGTCAAGGTTAGAGGGGTGTAGCCAAGGCTGTATCCAAGCATTTACGACCTCAGAACATCGGGAGCTCACTCAATCGTCTTGCGAGCTCTGTATTAGAGGAAGTGAGCGATTTTAACGACCCCATTACATCTACAACTGGCCCTAACTCAAACCCCAATTCGTCACATAATTAACCGAGGTCCCACAAAACAGTGCATTCTTTGTGTCGGGGTTTCAGACTTCTTAAATCTTGCGGTGGCCCACACACCGTTCTCTCGCTACAGACATGGAACTCTGCCCTCTTCGAAAAACGCATTTCCTCCTCAAACTCATAGACGGTTGTCATTTACCTACCAACAAACACTAACACTATATACGAAGTCGCCCAGAAAAGCCAGTGCAATACAATGCGAATCTGTCCGCACACAACGTATACACTAGAGAGATAACACCCCTTCCACTTACACAGGACGGACTCCGTCAATCATAAGTGTGTAAATTGGCGGAGATGACTTAGATGGGCTTGGAAACGTTACCAGTTCCGAAAAAAAACACATTAGGATTATAGTAACAAAATGTAAAAAAAAAAAAAGAGTGAATAATGAAAAATGAAATGTTTTTTCTTTCTTTCCTGAACGTGTAATTATAATGAATGGAAATAAAGACGCATAATTTATCAGTTTGAAAAAAAAAATAATGAATAGAGAAGAATCACCCAACCATAATTATGACGGCGACACGTAGATGCCATCTGAATATTGTGCTTGAATCTATTCTGTTTCTCCCATGCAGGCTGAAGTCTGACACCCAGAGATTCGAAGGGGGAAAAAACACAATCCAGATGGAAGACTAAAGAGTAATCCCACAAATCTCATGTACCCCAATTAAATTTCAATAGAAGTTATGCCTGGTGCACCACTTAACTCTCACACCAGCATGATGTTACCTGACGTCCTGTGTGGGTAAGAAATGATTATAATCTGAATATCAGAGCACCGGCTTGTTTTACCGTGGCTTTGTCACTGTAAACCTCGTCGATAATAACTCATTATAATTCTAGGTACATCAGCGCGTACCTGCCAAAAATAGTTTGGGTCTCATTCTTTAAAGTCGTTTCCATTGTGTTAACAGTCACATAAGTTTTATGAACAGTGGCAAATAATATGCAAGTTATTGTTATCCTTGAAGATAAACGTTGACATATTGATCAGTTGAAGAGTTTTGATCGATTCTCAAGCCATTGTTGCTTGTTAGTAGACGATTTTTGGATTGCACAAATAATTTAACATTGGATGTTACAATAATGTAATACATTAAATTACCTTCATAGATGTCCATCTTACTCATACACGGTATCGTTTCCCTTTATGGCAATTGATAGTGTTTATGTCCCTTGATTACTAGACATCATCTGGTGCAACAAACCAAACAAAAAAAGAATAGTCGGGTCAGAGAAATGTAACTTTAAACTTTACTCGTTACCCCCACAGGCATGCAAACGTAGCAATCAATGTTAGCATACTTCTTTTTATTTCCAATGACAATCTAACTTTATATTGGACATTGTTGCGATTACAAAGGACAATGGCGTCAGGTTTATGTGAGATGTTTCAACGTTATTATTTTTTAATTATTGCAATTAATCCCTTCAATGATAGATTTTTTCCTCATGCGAAAATATTGCATTTTTTGAAGGCTCATAGAGAGGTACTGAGCGTACATTTGCATTATTTGGAGCTGTACTATTTACATCTGATACACGTAGACGTACCTAATGATTGTAATATGTATTGTATACATGTTTTCTTCGAGTTAGCCGCTTAATGTGATTGCCACCTCTATCAATGTCAGTAAACAGACGATAGTGAAGCTCTGATACTCAGATAATAAGGCATTACATAACATCGCAGCACTGAGTGTAGCACAAGTCGACTGTGGTGGTAAAGTGTGTATCAATTCAGAGGTGGAACAAAGAAGGAATTATTTTTTTACTTTTCAATCTTACAGTGTAAGACTTTCAGATGGCATTGGAAAAAGCGGCACACACGCAGGCACGTACACAATTCAAATGACCTCTGTTTGCGCCTCCAAATCCAAAGTCGTCGCCCCTCCCCCCCCCCCCCTAAAAAAAAAAAACGTTCAATCGTTATGTTGTATGAGACACCACCCCCCCCCCCCCCCCCCGATTCAGTGCAGATGGGGTGGGTTTAAAAAAAAAATTAAACACACACTATTAAAAAAAAAAAGATTACTATGTTTGACTGCAAGCAAACTTATTTCTGTTAAACCATTATTATACTCGGTTTGTGTCCTTACATTGCACGCCAGTACATGTCTCTCCAGAGATGACGTCACATGTTCTCATTTTGCAATTGCTATCTGAGAATCATTGTGTTGTAATCAGGGATTTAAATATGTATATACTGCAACACACACTCACGCGCTCACCCATCAAATTCAACAAGGGAAATAATTGTAACATTGATGCACTCTTCTGTGACTTACATACAACACTGTGCTGAGTAAAACGAACAAATTTAGTAATGCATAAGCAATATATGGCATTTATAAATGTTAAACACACCAGTTGAAAAATTTCCACAGTTTTTAACACAATAACAATGTATTCATTTAATTTACAATTCTTTACATAACGGTTGGTTCACATGAATGGCCGTTTAAGTTATCAACACTCTTGATATTTTTAGTGGCTAAGATTCACTTCGGATGCTTTCAGGAATATTTGGCAGGCAAATTCCTATGTGCCTTTATATTTAAATGTAGAATGTGACAGAAAGCACCGTTGTTACCATCGTCGTTCAACAGACAGGGTGACAGTGATCTATGCTGATCCTGTCCATTCGCAGAACATGTGTCCCTTAACTAAGTTGCGTCAGTCTTATTCAGTTTCATTGAAACATGAGAGGCTTAGGTCCTTCACATTCCCCGTGTTGTTGGATTGTTTTCTTTATGTGCCTATTTTCTGGGAAACTCTTCGCAGTCCGTCTTCTGCAGTTGCTGAATTCACTGCGGGTGGCAACTTCGTTAGTTTCTCGCACATACGTTTATACTTCAAACTATCTTTCATATTCTTTTTCTCCTTCTGTCATCTCGAATTCACCATAGCGCGTGTTAATCACGGTTAATCAATTTCGTTAATCACTGTCAATCTGTTTCTTTGTTCCTGTGCAGAGCAACTCTTGTTTTAAAAAAAAAAATAATGCACTTCCAATTCAGTCCTCCCTGTTTGTCTTCTCCCTATGGGATAATACTAATTCTAAATTCTGTAAATTTGGTACTGGGACACTAAATTGGGCTGTCACTTCATGTGGTTGTGTTTGCCTAAATGTCCCTAGGACCGACCTATCATAGCCTTCATCTATGTTCTTACCAAATGCTGCTGCGCTGTTACAGCCTATATTACCTCAGCTAAATGAGGCATAATACACATACAGACGTTCACTCTACTAAAGTTGCAGTACATTTCTAAGAAACAAAAAATCGTCAGTTTGTCCTTTTAAAAAATACTCTCTTTAAGCATTGCTATATGGCATTTGTAACATTCGGTCTACTTTGTTTGGCTTTCCGCCGTTCTCTAGTTCTTCAGTCTTCCTCTAAGTTTACTATAATTCATATGCAGCCCAGCTGACTATAAGTTACATCTTTTTTCTAGTCCTGTCAATCGCCAGTCTCAATCAAGCCACTTGAGTACACGGCTAGAACAATTCTAAAATGATATACTGCAAAGTTTCCCTAGTAACAATGTGCAAGTTGTTATATATTTTTCCCGTTGCTATGTTTTCTGTTGCCAACAACCCAGATGTCTTTGTGTTATTCTGTACACATGTGTATGTATTATACTTAACTCATTGTCTTTGATCGAATTTTTAGAGTCAATTTCATAATTTATTTGAGTCTGCAAATGCTGACTGTTTAACTGCAGTCAACTAACGATAGGTAGCACACAATTGTGAAAATATGGGGTGGGGAGGGAGGGGTAGTGACTTCAGTCAGGCTAATGCAAGGAAATATATGACAGTTTGACTAAAAACCTTGACTAAATGGGGAAGCAAAAAAACGTACACAAAACAACACAAATAACGTAACGTTTTGGCCAGGCGGCCTTTGTCCAACATGAAGTGAACAACCTATTGAAGGTAGAATTGTCCACAAATCAAGTGGTTTCTTCTGTATGATTACTAGCAGTATGACAATGAAGGTGATGGCGATAACACGAGCTTTCACGTGGCTAGCATCGCCACGTGTGTGTGCTTAGTTATTCCACGAGCATGGTCCGACTGGTGGAGGCTGGCTTTGTATCCAGACAATGGATCAAGTCATTACAGAACTCAACTGTGATTGGAATCGCCTTTATTTGTATATGAAAGAGTCAAAAGATTAGTTACAGAGGGCCAGCCCATGCATCATACGGGCATTGTTAATGCCATTAGGGAGATAGAACGTTCGGATAATTTTGGGAGCAGCAGATCCACATCTTCGCTAAGAGTGCAAGAATTGGGAACAAAATTTCGGTACACGAAAATCACACCTTACACACGAGGAGTCTTGTCAACCATCATAGGGATATTAACCGTGGGACGCTGATTACAGACGGAACCAAGAGCGAATACTACAGACGACGATATACACGACAAGACAGAGGGACAAGAACGCAAACCGACTTCACCCTCCAGACATGTAACTAGAACAACATCAGCTCCACAGATACATGGGTAAACTACTTTTCAGACAAATCACAATCCGTGGGAGATGTGGTAGCATCAGACCTGCCTTCTTTACTTCCCATGACTTTACCTGCTATCCATTAAGTTCTAGGTCAACCTTGGAGCCAAGGTCATTTGTGAAATATGTTCGGTTTTTTGTTTCTATTTGTAGCAAATTATTATACGAAGGGGTATAAGTTCTATCATTGAGACACAAGGGAAATGATTTACCTGTGTATTAAAGTAGAGCAAAAGTGAAGATAATCTAACGTGACTAAAGAAAGTGATATTCGGCAGACACTCTATCTCTGAGGCCGATCAGTTTATATTATGTCGCATACGTTATTTAGAAACTGTGATTCTCTTTGTTTAGAAACTGTGGATGCTTAAATTACAGATATTTTGTCGAAGCATAAGAGCTTAGATGTACGGGCAGTTTACATGTTTTTTAATCGATTTGGATGAGATGCTTGAGTGACTTACCTTATTATTTTTAAAATATTTGTCAGGTACACAATGTTGTACCTAGTAACTGTAACAAATAAAATAATCTACATGTCAAGTGTGGAGATGGTGTCAGTTAGAATCTTAACATTCACGTTCAGCGGTACGAGAACCTCAGCTACACAATACACTTTGTTTCACAAATGAGGTAGGTGAAATTGTCTGAAGCTCAAATAAAGACGGTAGAACAACTATAAATGTACCTTAAATTTTACACTACACTAGAAGATCGGTTTAAAAAAGAAATCTACTTCAGAAAAAAAAAATCGATTTACAATTATGACACGGCAGTATCTATACAGTAACCTAATTGCTTGAATTTGCAATGTATTTTTTGACGATTTTCATGCTTTTATATATATATATATATATATATATATATATATATATATATATATATATATATATATATATATATATATATATATATATATATATATATATATATATATATTTATTTATATATACATATATATATATATATATATATATATATATATATATATATATATATATATATATGGCCGGGCTATATTGTGGCCCCTGGCAAGAACCAGAGTAGAGCTTCAAATAACGAAAAATGTTATCCGAAAAAGAAAAGACAAGATTAATAGAACGAGGTAACATGTTAATGCAAACATCTAACTAGAATAATTGCAACATTAAAACGGTTAACAAATGTGAGTCAAATGTGTACTCATGTTTGAACTAACTTATTTATTACTAACGAATTGTCATCCCCTCGCTGGATGCAATTTTTAGTTAATTTTGAAGACACACCCTGTCATTAACCGGGTGCCATAAATATAGCTAGGCCTTAATTCTGGCCTTACGATTAAACGGCGTTTCCGGGACCTCTCCACTTGTGATCCTCATCCGCATTAGGGCACTTTATTTGACCGGGTGTTTATCGTTTGCTTGACGTCCTGGTGGGGTACAACTTCCCTACCTAACTAAAAATACCGATTAATTTGTTTCGTAAACATCAGTAGGTGTGCTCGTTGTTACAGTTAAAGACATTTGGATCCCGTTGAAAGGAAGTCAGAAAGGTGACAGAAATACAGCCAAACAGCTTTATGAATCCCCAAATACCTGAGGACAAGATTCCAAGTGTCACCAATTTGTCATCTCATTTACTGCGAAAACTATAGTTTTGTAACTTTCTAAATATGGCAATTACGATGAGACAAGCAGTGATGTCAATAACTTAGAGAACAGACAATTAATCATGCGTGTTTTTGGCGACTTCTCAAAACGCTCTCAGAACCCAGGCAGTTGCCATGATCTTACAATCGCACAATCGAATGACCTTATCTCGCCAACTGACACTCTAAAAATAATCAAAGTCATTGTTGAACGCCAATCTAAGCCACGATTCATGAACTAACGGACATACGTCGACCAGTTCGGCGGTAGACAGTGCGCAGTTACGTTACTCTGTTTATGAAAATGCATCCGTTCTGTGAACAAACATAACCACGCCAATCTTCTCGAATGTCAATACACGATTGTAAGTTTGCACATATCCCGTTTCTGGACATTGTGGTATCTGGATCATTTAGATGGTGGAGATAGTGACTATTCCACTTCAAGACTGCTGTCTGTTGGATTAACACATTAGGGATGAAAATCAAACAAACGCAAATCCTTAAATCCCCGGTCAGCCGTGTAAAACAGTAACATTAAAGCACCACTAAAGTTAAGGAACCACCCCCAGTCTAACGTGGGTAATGTACGAGATTTACCAAATAGAAAACGACGGTTGGCTATGTTTCAGCATTACAGCGGTGGTATTATTGTCAC
>CAJHNH020003844.1:0-2500 GCA_905116865.2 Candidula unifasciata
TTCTAGGCAAAATTTACCTTCTGTAGTTTGCCACTGCCATGAACGGTCAGCTCTCGGTACCACTGTCGAAATCAAAGCAAGACTAATCGTCCGCAGCTGGGATCGATAGACGAACGGACAGGCAAAAGTAAGAAGGTGGGCAAATAGGTAGGTAGACAGACAGGTGAAAAACCCTAGAAGTGCTGACAAACAGACCAGTTTACTTACTATTTATGCATAGTCTGCCCCAAAAGTACCGCCCAACTTTAAAAATCTAAATACCAGCATCCGTTCGGTGGAAATTGTAAAATTTGGCAGGCAACTTGTTAAAAACAGTGCCCTTGAATGAACACAATTATATTGCAAACAAACGTATATTTTCTTAACTTCTTTTTCAGTTTATGAAGAAAAAAAAAGACACAAATATAAAGTATTTAGTTAGCATTATGCAGTAAAAGAGTGAAAGGAACTTATCAAAACATCAGCTTGCACATGTGGAATGATTTCCAAAATAATCTCAACGTCTGTGGTTTAAAGTGAACGATATGTGTCAATTACTCTTTTTTCTATTTTTTTGTATGTAAGGGGTGAACACATTATTAGTCAGACATTTTCCCCCGTGTGGGTTCCTTGGCCCTGTTACAGGAAAAACAAAAAAAAAAAAAAAAAAAAAAAAACAAATAGCCCCACTGCTCCCAGAAGCATGTCGTAAGAGTCGACTAATTGGGAGCTTCCTTCGAAGTCGGAGTGCATCTGCTTGAGAGGCAAGGAATCAGCAGTCTGCATACAAATGAGTCAGATCTGTGAAACGGATGCACATGCAACACCCAGGTTCTGGAACAGGACTTTAGTCCAGAAGTGGATGAACAACCAGAACTTTCCGCCAGAGTTTACAGCTGGTAAACGCGAAGAAGAGAAGTCCGACAAATATCAAAGAAATTCTCCGCTTTAATGAAACAGTAGCACATGTGCAATTGAAAATTATAAAATCAAAAGATACGAAGAATCTAATATAATATTCAAATATTCATGTTGATTCGCACGGGAATTTTCAAGATATTTGTTAAAGTTTGAGGTCAATACTTTTAGAACGGACTGTAGGTGTAGTCACAAACTGACGTGGAAAATGTAAGAGAGAGGGGTGGGTAAACGGACACAAGTACGACAGATAGGTAAATAACACACAGACACTGAAACAGATAGACTAGAGAGACCTGAATGGCCGTTATGAAAATACGACGCAACTATGGGAAAACACTTTAGCAGAACGCAGCCAATGAATTGCAAAGTGGCCATCTTGGGTGGATGCCCGAAGGCAAGTAATTACAAGACACTGAAGTTTGGGCGTCAGTCTGAGAAAACATGTCTGGTAGAGATCGTTATTTGGATCAGACATTGTGGTGACCGCCTTTTAGCAGGTAAGCAAATTGTACAGCAATTATGGAACTTGTGAAACAGATAGTACTGTCTGCGTGTCTTCATGTTTAATAGCGGTAAGGGTGAAGATGGCTCAAAGGAGACCGACATTGGATCAGGCTGAATCTAAGAAAATATGAACACTTCAGGAAAGAGAAATGCCTTCGTGGACTCCTGGACCCAATGTTGGGTTTAAAAGAAATGTATGAGACAATTAACTGTGTATTTTTCCTCGACTTTGTGGAGAAATTGCCTGAGCTGCTACAAACGAATAGTCTGCATACAAGAAAGCCGATGTGTAGAACGGATGTGCAGACACAGTCAAGTTCTGGAAGAAGACAGAAGTCTAGAAGTGGACGAACAACCAAAACTTTCCGCCAGAATTTACAGCCGGTGACAGCAATGGAAAAAAAAAAAAACGAAGTATACTGTGTGGGTAGGTATGCACATGCGTTTATTAAGGCAAGTAGACAGATCGGCCCACAGGTGGACAGAATACTGGACAGTCAGGGATGTTGGTAGGCGGACAGACCAACTGTCTTCTCTTGTCTCCGCCAGCTGTCAACAGCTGCTGGAAGTCCTCAATGTAAGTCCGTGACGTTGGTCTTGTTGCAGGACATCACTGTTGCGTACACGGGCGTTTTCTAGATCAAGCTTCTTCGTGAGCAGATTGTAGGCTCACCGCTTCACAGCCTGATGCAGTCTGATGTTCAAGGCAACGTCGACTTTATAGAGGAAAAACATAGCCATTCTAAACGAGCTGAATATCAAGGAGAACTGGCTCATAAACAGCATCCTGTCCCGAAAGTTGAAGTATTTTGGCCACATCAAACGTCATGGTGGCTTGGAAAAGACGGTGATGGAGGTGGCAGTCTAGGGTTGACCACCGCTTAGACAGATACAGGACATTAAAGAAGCACTGGCATTGAAAGCACATGGGGCTGAAGAGCTGGCTAGGGAAAGGGATACTTTCAGGTGTGCCGTGAAGAGAGCGACGTTCTGTACAGGACTTGCTGATTGACGAGCCACCCTACCCTCACCTCACCAGCCACAAGTACACCTGTTTGAAGGATGACCGTGGAGAAATATTCATGGGACCTGATCA
>CAJHNH020003844.1:12500-55359 GCA_905116865.2 Candidula unifasciata
CGATTACAATGGATAGTTTTGTCTAGTCTAGGTAGAGTTGGTGGCAATGCCTACTCTTGGTACAATCGATGGCAATGTCTACTCTTGGTACAATGTATGGTATTGTCTACTCTGAGTACAATAGATGGTATTGTCTACTCTGTGTAGAGTAAGTGGTAATGTCTAATCTCAGTACAATAGATGGTATTGTCTACTCTGTGTAGAGTAAGTGGTAATGTCTAATCTCAGTACAATAGATGGTATTGTCTACTCTGGGTAGAGTAAGTGGTAATGTCTAATCCCAGTACAATAGATGGTATTGTCTACTCTGTGTAGAGTAAGTGGTAATGTCTAATCTCAGTACAATAGATGGTATTGTCTACTCTGTGTAGAGTAAGTGGTAATGTCTAATCTCAGTACAATAGATGGTATTGTCTACTCTGTGTAGAGTAAGTGGTAATGTCTAATCTCAGTACAATAGATGGTATTGTCTACTCTGTGTAGAGTAAGTGGTAATGTCTTAATCTCAGTACAATAGATGGTATTGTCTACTCTGTGTAGAGTAAGTGGTAATGTCTAATCTCAGTACAATAGATGGTATTGTCTACTCTGCGTAGAGTAAGTGGTAATGTCTAATCTCAGTACAATAGATGGTATTGTCTACTCTGCGTAGAGTAAGTGGTAATGTCTAATCTCAGTACAATAGATGGTATTGTGTACTCTGGGTAGAATGGGTGGCAATGTCTACTCTGGGTTGAATGGGTGGCAATGTCTACTCTGGGTAGAATGGGTGGCAATGTCTACTCTGGGTAGAATGGGTAGCAATGTCTACTCTGGGTACAATGTATGGTATTATCTACTCAGGGTAGAATGTGTGCCAGTGCCTACTCTGGGTACAGTGGATGGTATTGTTTACTCTGGGTAGAGTTGGTGGAAATGTCTAATCTCAGTACAATAGATGGTATTGTCTACTCTGTGTAGAGTAAGTGGTAATGTCTAATCTCAGTACAATAGATGGTATTGTCTACTCTGGGTAGAGTAAGTGGTAATGTCTAATCT
This sequence comes from Candidula unifasciata, assembly GCA_905116865.2. Taxonomy (NCBI): domain Eukaryota; kingdom Metazoa; phylum Mollusca; class Gastropoda; order Stylommatophora; family Geomitridae; genus Candidula; species Candidula unifasciata. Next base: position 13,539 of record CAJHNH020003844.1, read on the forward strand.
CAGTACAATAGATGGTATTGTCTACTCTTGGTAGAATGGGTGGTAATGTCTACTCTGGGTAGAATGGGTGGCAATGTCTACTCTGGGTAGAATGGGTGGCAATGTCTACTCTGGGTAGAATGGGTGGCAATGTCTACTCTGGGTACAATAGATGGTATTGTCTACTCTTGGTAGAATGGGTGGTAATGTCTACTCTGGGTAGAATGGGTGGCAATGTCTACTCAGGGTAGAATGTGTGCCAGTGCCTACTCTGGGTACAGTGGATGGTATTGTTTACTCTGGGTAGAGTTGGTGGAAATGTCTGATCTGAGTACAATGGATTGGATTGCCTACTCTGTGTAGAGTTGGTGGCAAAGTCAACTCTGGGTAAAGTTGGTGGCTATGTCCAATCCGGGTACAATGGATGGTATTGTCTACTCTGGGTACAGTGGATGGTATTGTCTGCTCTGGATAGAATAAGTGACAATGTCTACTCTGGGTACAATGGATTCTATTTCCAACTCTAGGTACAGTGGGTGGTGATATCTTCTCTGGACAGAGTGGGTGGTGATAATTACTGCAAGTAGAATGGGTGGTAATATCTACAGTGAGTGATAATGTGTTCCCCAGGGTAGGTTAGCTGGTAATGTCTAATTTTGGTGCAAGGAATGGTAATGTCCTTTAAGCATAGTGGGTGGCAGTTACTTTTCTGGATAAAGTGGATGTCAACGGGGCATATCGCTTCTCTGGCTAATCGATCAATCAAACAATCGTTTGATCAATCTATTAACCAGTAAAGCTAACAAATCAACTACTTAACCAAGTCAGTGGAACAATGACACATAGACGTCTTTCAGAAACGAACATTTATAAAAATGACTAGACGGAGACATAGTATTCATGACTGGGACAAGCCAGAATATCAATCTAGATCTGTGTAATTGTGTCAGCTTCAAGTCTTTGTCTGTCATTGTTCCCAGCTAACAGCTGGACAGCTATACACAGGAACGACATATCTTTCTTCAGAGGAGCTGCGATATTTGTCGGCTTCCACCATAACTTCCAATATTAGCACCGCATTGTTAGCTGTTTATAAGGAAGCTATCTTCTTCTATCAACCACCTTCACCGACTGACACATACGCACAAACACACACACACACACATACACACGCAATTTTATAAATACTATGTAATGTATATACAAATATTTCATAAAAGAACTTTTATACCTGGTTTAGGAGGGGGAAAAGGGATTGGGGGGGGGGGGGGGGGAGCGGTGCTTTCAGCTTTTCTTTGGTTGAGGGGGCACCTTAAAAATAAAAACATTTGTAGGAGAGTGAACCTCCAGGTTTAAGTGCCCATGACTTATGAAGTAGACAACTTAGAAACTGAAAGCAGTTGCAACACTGGGATCCAGACCTAGTACCTGTGGCATCCGAACGAACAAAGTTATGAAAAGCCAGATAACAAATACAAGAATGAAGCAAAAGAAAGAATAGACGAGGTAAATGAGAAGGAAAAGAAGAAAGACGAGAGTTGTAAAATATTCAGGTTAGCCTGACAGAACGTGTCCTGTCTGGAATCAAGATGGATGAAAGCACTTTCATGCCAGAGCCTGGAACCGCTATCACCTGATCAGATTTTACTCATTGCGCATGCTCATTGCTTCCCATCACGTGATGCCGCAATTGGACAGGCCAATCAAGACACTTTTTTGCCGCACGAACGTTGTGATTTATTTAAAGCTTGATGAAAACGATCCCGTTGTGTCCATGGGTCCACGGTGAAAAACAGCTTGCTTCGATACAGGAGGGAAAATGGGGCACAGCGTGATAGGAGCAACGTCAAGCGTGGGGATAATTTGTTTTCTATTGCTCATTCTTTTTCTACACACGCAATTCCCTACCTTGCTGTTTCGCCACTTCTATCTATTATCTATAAGCTGGGGTTTTAAGAGGGGACGGAATCACTCAACATGAGAAACACGCTTCGGGAGTCGGGACCTGGGGGCAGTCTGTAGGGAGTTGTTAACTCTTGCAGGACTACGACACGCGTCGTGTGTGATCAGCTAGAGCTCTGTTGGTTTTGTGCTAACCGACAGGTACCTCAGTAAGCTGTTACATTGGGGGTCTCAGTGGCCAAGTAATCAAGCTGTTCGCCTCGTGTTCTTGAGGTCGTGCTTTTGTTTCACTTGCTTGTCTTTGAGTTCACCAGTACAGTGTTTAGGGAGACGTTTGGGGATTTTCGTTGGAGCTAAGGTGTTTGTGCTTTCTGCAAGGCTCTATGCAGACAACTAGCCTTTCTTTTGAGAGAGACCAGGCTATATAGGAGAAAATTGGTACAATAGAGTTGATGCTGTCGACTGTAACTGATGCGATTAAATAAAGTACTTTTAGAATTCGCTTCAGTATATTAAATCCTAGAGTAGGACTGCTCTTTCAGAGGGAATTTGAAGTCTTAGATTTGGTGCCATAGAAGAACCTGGGAATGTCAGTGACACCAACCCCCCCCCCCCTTCCCTTCTTTTTTCCCAGAAGCCATGCCGACAACAGTTTAGCTATCAAAGGACATTGAAATCAATGAAGTTTAACCCCACCAGGACCGCACAACGAGAGATAAAGACCCGTAGACACAAAGTGCCACCATTCGGATGAGAATCAATCAATCCCAGAAACCCCCTTTAGCCGTCTGGTTAAATTAGGACACCCGACAACAGCATCAGTGGGGCTTTAAAATAACTGGGGGGGGGGGGGATGCGTCCCAAATTGGGGCTGCACCATTCTAAGGTAGTTTCGTAACCTTTATAGGACGTATCCTTTGCAGAACCGACCTCACCATGTTATTTTAGACTGTGATTTCACTAGACAGATTATGTTCAGTAGTTTGACTTTTCTGCTAAACGGTCGGCTGCCTATACCACATCAACGCAATGCGGTCTGCTGTCAAATCGCCTGCAGCCGGAGTTACTGACAGTAGTTTAGCTAGTGGTATGATCACCCGTGTTTGGCATCCTCAAGAAGAAGAAGAAGAAGCCAGATGCAGATGGACACAAACGTTTTTGCCTGGCAGGCAAGACTAAAGTAAAGGACCCTTTTCCACGCCCTCAGGCGTATTGGGCATATAGGGCTAGACCTATATTTTATAGATCAAGCGGAACATGGTGGATGATGTTACGCCTGCCGCCTTTACTTCCCAGGACTGTTCCTGTTACCCACTCAAGGCTGGGTCGACCTGGGAAACAAGGTCATTTTGGAGAAACAAAAATCGGACCTTGTCAGGACCCAAACCCACGACCTTTCAATTCTCAGGCGAGCTTCCAGCAGCTAGAACACGTCGGCTCCCGATGTAAGACTGTGAACGGTCAGAAATATAGAACAAGGTCTACATCAGTCAGAATCTACTTTATTTCACTGGCTTCTATCCATTCTGACTCAGTCTGTCTCCACTGAACAGCTAGCCTCTTGCAATTGAAATGTAGCACAAAACACTAACTGTGTAGCTCCATCGATGATCCCAAGCGATATTGGTTAAAAACTGCACTGGTGAGCCGTATAATGAATCAATGATTTTTAGAGCTTGGGGGTAAACGATGTTACCATTTCGCCAGGGAAACCGCTGATAAATAAGCAGAGAGAGAGAGAGAGAGAGAGAGAGAGAGAGAGAGAGAGAGAGAGAGAGAGAGAGAGAGAGAGAGAGAGAGAGAGAGAGAGAGAGACAGACAGACAGACAGACAGACAGACAGACAGACAGACAGACAGGAGACAGACAGACAGACAGACAGACAGACAGACAGACAGACAGACAGACAGACAGACAGACAGACAGACAGACAGACAGACAGACAGACAGACAGACAGACAGACAGACAGACAGACAGACAGACAGACAGACAGACAGACAGACAGACAGAGGGGGGAAGAGGTGAGTAAAAAATCTTACAGGACCCAATAACCTAAAAAGTTATGAATCCCGCCTAGTTCTCTGTTGCCATGTTTAGCAGCCTTAATAGAACAAGCACTATGACAGAAAGTACGTCCAAGGCGTGAGAAACGAGGTGTAACGATCAGACCCAGTCAACTTTCGATGCCGAGACGACCTCCTAACAAAGGCTGTGCTGAAAGATGCATATTTTGTACATTTTGATAAAACATAGCTACTCTTATTCACCGTGCAACAGATCATACTTTATCAGCCAAAGGCAGTGACGTCACTGTCTCGTGACCAGACTAGCGCCGTGGCCTGTGATAGAGTAGGCCTTGCCCTAACCGTGTCACCGATGTTCACGCCTAAGACCGAGTTGTTGATACAGTTAGTGCAGGTAATGTCAGAACATGCTGTAGGTGGTCGACCCACTGATGTTTGTAATTGTGCATTTTAGTCCATTAACGCTGAATGATATTAACACGTCTGTTTTTCTGCGATGTGTGTGTGTGTGTGTGTGTGTGTGTGTGTGTGTGTGTGTGTGAACGTGTGTTCTTTGTGGGAGATTGGGGCGAAAACATTTGGGGGAGGGGGAAAAGGGAGGGGGGGGGGGTGGCGTAAAGCAGTTTAGAAATTCGGCGCCTTTGTACTTGACCAGTACGCTGCTGCCAGAATGGCAGACTTAAGAATTAAGATCGGCACAGCAAAAAACGAGACGCACACAGGACACGTCAGAAGACTTATTAATCAACATAGAACTGGTACTATTAGCCATCGGACGTTAGGGTTCATACTGATGGGAGGATCTGAGCACCTATGGACATGTCCGGAGTGCAATGATGATAACCCAACTAACTAACTAACTAACTAACTAACTAACTAACTAACTAACTAACTAACTAACTAACTAACTAACTAACTAACTAACTAACTAACTAACTAACTAACTAACTAACTAACTAACTAACTAACAGTACGCTGCTGACACAATCAAGTGCCTATATAAATTAATGATATGGATCTAATAGGAGCCGTCTTAACAGCTTTGTGGCCCCCGAGCAAATCAGTGTGCTGAGGTCCCTCCAACCACCACTTACATGGGGGGGGGGGAAATAGGTCATATTGATAAATTAAGAAACAAAAAGCCAAGGATGTTTTCATTTTTATGAACAGTTTGTTTTATATCTAAAGTAGAGGTACCCATGCCTTTCAGGCGTAATGGGAATATAGGGCTAGACCTATATTTTATAGACCCGCGGCACAAGATAGGTAATGGGGTCAGCATCACGTTAGCCGCCTTCACTTCCCAGGACTGCACCTGGTACCCACTCAAGACTGGGTCGACCTGGGAGCCAAGGTAATTTTTGCTAGTGAGCGAACCCACGACTTTCCGATCCGCAGGCGAGCGTCTAGTCGCTACGCCACGGCGACTCCCTAGGTTGTATACTTCTCTTAAAAAAATTAATTAATAGGGTAACACGTGCATTTAATTACAAATTAGGTTGGTGCTGAGGGGGGATATCTTACCACATATCCAAGGAAGGCCACCTGAAAAATGTTGAAAACCACCTGTTTAACACTGTCGAAAAACATCACATGTTTATTTAGAACTATCATTTAGTACCAAAAGGGTTAATAAACATTATTTTTTTTTGGGGGGGGGGGGGGGAAAGCAAGGGAGGGTGCAGGAGAGGGGTGGGGATGGGGTGTTGTTCTATACAATTTTCCGTAGACGCTTTGTTGCCGGTCCGTAGATTTTGGATTCGAATCCACGTAGATGTAGATTTTTCTTAAATAACTGACCTTGCTTGGAAGGTCCACCCAGTCTAAATAATGTGCCGAGAGATCTCATGGGAAGTAAACACGACCAGAAAGCTGTTGATAAAATCAAGTTCTAATATAAATTAAACATAGGGGTTTGAAAAGAGCAAATTTAACAGGATTGTGGCACCCGTGTGGGTTGCGGGGCCCTGTTATAGGGAAAGCAAGAATAGACCCACTGCCTACCCAAAAGCATGTCGTAAGAGTCGACTAATTGGGAGCATCTGCCTGTGAGGCAAGGAACCAGCAGTCGGCATACAAATGAGTCAGATCTGTAAAACGGATGCACACGCAACATCCAAGTTCTGGTGCAGGACTGCAGTCCAGAAGTGAATGAACAACAAGAACTTTCTGCCAGAGTTTACAGCTTGTGAACTCGAAGAAGAAGAAGAACAGTATTGTGGCCCCGAACAAAACAGTGTGCTGAGGTTCCTCCGACGACCACTTACAGATAAAAAAAAATGTAAATGGTCAAAAATATAAAATATATGCACAGATTAGCATCTAGCCTTATGCTCGCCATCCCCCCCCCCTTTTCGCCTGGGCGTAGAGGGGGCGGCAAGTGCCCAGTGGGCCCATTCGTTAAGATGGCCGTAGGTCTAGTACCCGATGTGCCAGCAACCTTTACTTTAGTCCATTTACTTATTTCCTACATAGAAGAGCTGCAGGAGTTTCAAGGACAGACAGAATACGAAATCATAAAATCAGACGAATGCTAGGAATAAAGCCAGTCTTTCAGGTCAGCAAAGAACAACAAATGAAGTGGTTTGGACACCTAACAAGAATGCCCTGGTACTGTCTACCACAGTAAGCTACACTAAAACGTTACAACGGGTATAGAGCGAGTGGGAGACCTCAGAAAATATGGAGTGATGGCATTAAGAACAGCCTTACAGAAATGAACATCAGTCTTAATAAGTGCTCTTGACAGAGCTTTTCAACGAACATTACATCTCCCCCCGACACTGTGATGACGTACAAGGTGGAAGAGAAGAAGAAGAAGAGAAGAAGACTCATTTCCTTTATACCAGTGGCTTTCAAACTTTCTAATGCCGAGACCCTTTAATAATGTTTCCCCATGTTGTGGCGACCCACACACGATTATTTCTCTTCATAACTTCAATGAACGTGTGTTTTCCGATGGTCTTAGGCGACCCCTGTGAAAGAGTCGTTCGACCCACACAAAAAAATGGTCGCGATCCACAGGTTGAGAACCGCTGTTTGAAAATCTGTTTCCATCATTGGGTTCCAAAGAAAATGCATTCTGTCGTAATATCTTTTATTCTTTTTATTCGTAGCGCTCACTTGTTGTAAACTTGGGCATGCAGTTATGGTTGTTCGTCCACCTCTGGACTTTGCTCTAGTTCCATAATTTTGAGTTCGGCTTGAACACCAGTTTTACAGATGTGGCTTATTTATATGCAGCCTATTGGTCCCTCGCAGATAGAAAACTTCTTCAAAGAAAACACCCGTAATTAATCACTTGTTGCAACATGCTTGTTTGGGCAGTATGTATATTCTTCTTCCCCCCCCCAACCCCATATTTAAAACAAAAAATAAACCCTTCCCCCAACTAGAGCAGGAGACCCACACAGGGTTTATCGTTTTCAAATGGAGGCTAAAATCTGTCGATTTTGTTTGATCAGACGGCTGGTATTAGAACGAGACTAAACACCATGTCCACAAATCAATGGACACAAACCGCCTATGTGAACTTCACGTTGGGAAGACGTGTCAGAAAATCACTTGATTACACGGCTCCCAGTAAATGAATCATCCGAACCGTGACCGCTGCCACAGAAACAGTTCAAAGACTGCCTTCTTTGTCATCCCTACCTATTGTTACGTCAACTACTGAACGTCAAACTACCTACTCAATCCACACAACGGCAGTTAAACACTGGTTAGTTTGCCACGTCCTCAAGAGGTCATGCAATAAACTAACATTGTAATGTCCGCCGCGTCCTTGCGACACCCACTTCTGTATTTTCTTCAAAACCTCTCATAAACTCGGCAGTAAAGCCCTGGTTACGACTTGTTAGATAGTCGGCAAGTCAACGCTACAAGTATTAAACCAGCCATAGGCGGGTATGAATGATCCGGACAACAAAGATTCTGTCACAGATGAAAGTGGCGCTAGGGTCGGCTTTAGGAGCGACAGGAGGTAAAACTGTTATCCTCAAGTACTTTGGGCAATGTTCGTGAAATATAGGGGAGCTGTATTACTGGCAGCTCAGGAACCTTAAACGTGGTGTAGCCGCTATACGCTTGCTTGCGGATCAGAAGGTCGTGGGTTCGGGTCCTGATCGTGGTTCCCAGATCCAACCAGAGATGAGAAGGTACAATGTTTAGTCCTCAACAGTTTTGGCGACCAGAGTGATGTTCACCACATCATCCACAGAATGCCGATTGGTTTAAATCAGATAGGTCTAGCCCTATGTGCCCAGTACGACTAAATACGCGGAAATGGGTCATTTAATTTTGTTTTGCTTACCTATAACACCCACCCTCGACCGTGAATTTTTATTAGGGGACAAGCATGTATAGAATGGTAGCACGTTGTGTCACCAGGTGTTTATCCTTGGTTGTGCGGTCCTGGTGTAGTAGAACGTGACTCACTCAATTCCCTCCCCTTTCCCAGACTATGTGTAAAAGCGCTGAGGTGATCCCGACCCACGCCACCCTACCATGTGTGTGTGTGTGTGTTGTGTTGTGTGTGTGTCTCTGTGTGTGTGTATGTCTGTGTTGTGTGTGTATGGTGTGTTATGTGTGTTGTGTTGTGTGTGTTGTGTTGTGTGTGTGTGTGTGTTGTGTGTCTGTTGTGTTGTGTGTGTATGTTGTGTTATGTGTGTTGTGTTATGTGTGTGTTATGTGTTGTGTTGTGTGTGTGTTGTGTGTATGTTGTGTTATATGTGTTGTGTTGTGTATGTGTGTGTTGTGTGTGTATGTTGTGTTATGTGTGTTGTGTTGTGTATGTGTGAATGTGTGTGTTGTGTTGTGATTGTGTCTGCACCCCACTTCTAGTGTAGAAAATGAAGTGTGTTTGTATTTATTAGTACTGAATTATTTGGACATACTTGCAGAGGGTTTATTCGCCAAATTTGTATATCCCCTTTCTAACTCGTTCGTCTCCTCCTTGCAAAACCACCCTTAGCTTCTTTACACTGCTGCTGCTGCTGCTACTGCTAATAATAATAATAATAATAATAATGATAATAATAATGCAACTTCGTGGAAGCGATTGCCTTCCATACTCGATTGTGGTCAACAAAACACGCACAAGGTCCTAGAAACCAGATTCTGTTTTTATTTATGTATTGTAAACACTGGAAATATCTGTGGAAGGAGGGATAGAGGAAGACAACGAGACAAGATTCTTGACAGTCTTGTTGCATGGCATGGAGGTATGTCAGCACACGAACTGATACATGCTGCAGGAGATCGCAGATTGTGGAGAGGCATGATCGCCCACGCCAGTCAGCAAGGCCCCTAATGATGATGATGATGATACCAGACTGATGCAATTGAGCACCTACGAGACAGGGTACTCATAACATAGGTGAGGAAGAAAGATGTGTATCTACAACATCCATGGGGATCACCTCAAGTTGCCAAGGATGGGCAGAGATACGAAGTGTCTTCAAGGAATGGGAGAAATGCAGAGTCTTCGAGACTGTCTGATGCTCACAGGCAAGCTATGACAGAAAGAAAAGATTACATCACTGGACACTTTAAACATACTGCCAGAGAGGCTAAGCGCACCACGTGGAAGTCACCTTGCAACGAAATATGGTACGAAAATTCCTAATAAAATTCGGGACTCCACTGCAGCGGGAACGGCGGCAAACAGTCGTGCAAAATGCCCGAATTAAAGATGGACAGTAGGGTGATCTTGAGATCTGACGAAGACAAAGTTGAGTCACTCCTTCACAGATTTCTACTGCAAACCGAAAAGATAAGAGTAAAGAGGAGGCAGATGAAACTAACAGTCCACGAAAGGCACATCCCTGAAGTGGATGGAGAAGATGACACAGTGTACATCTCTGTTGCAAACATCAGAGCTATTTCAGCACATTGCTGAAGTGGATGGGTAAGATGACACAGTGTACATCTCTGTTGCAAACATCAGAGCTATACTGAAGACCTGTCTCGACATATCCCCACGGCCCCATGACGTAAGATAAAGTGACTTCTAATGTCTGAAGGAAACAGACACATTGCAACCATCCAGTGCATTTAACAAGAGCATTAAAAGCGGTATTGTCCCAGACGACTGGCTTCACAGCTACCACAGACCCTCCCCTAAGCCTGGAAAGATCACGAAAAAGTAAACGACTATAGAATCACCACATTTGAGAACAGCATAGGAAAACTCATGAAAAAACATTTATGACCATAAATTTACCCACAAATTAGAATCTAGTAGTCCTTTGTCACGTACACTTGGTGGGTACCGCCCGGACAGAGATGCCTGGTACAATGCTGCAGTATTTGCTTACCACACGTATAAGTGCTTCTAGGCAGGAATGGAAACGATCGCAGTTGCCATTGACTTATAAAACGCATACAACAGTGTTTCACACATCACGCTCATAAGACTGATGCTGGATATGCAGATAGAGACGAATTGGGCCAAGACTCGCAGCAGCGCTCTTCGAAAGAACAGTATCAGTGAGATGCGGTGCGTGGGCATCGAAACCTCAACGCGTCTCAATGTGCTAGTACCAGGGATCACCACTGTCTCCCGTTCTGTTTAATGTGTAGACTTCTTTAGTCACTAGTGCAAAGATAGTAAGTCTGGGCAGAACAACATCGTTCGCAGACGATATCCCTGGGTACCGACGAGGAAATAACAGGGGTACAATTACAACAACGCTACCGCTTAAGTTTTACCGACTCAGTGAGTGGTGCCAGGAATCAAGCGCACAGGTAAAGCATAATAAAAGGTGTCTTCATTCGCCATGAGTATCGTAAGCTGTAAATTCACAACTATGGAATACAGACAGAATACATCTCAAACCATTGAAATGACATCATAGGTTATAGAAATTTATGTAATAGTAAAACACAAGAGCGATACAAGTAGGATTATAACATAGACGGAGAACAGCAGTCTCTGAGAGTGTCATCTAGTTTGAAAGACATGGCGGGTTGGAGATCATAGCAACCAACTTTCTTTGTGGAGAGGCACCCGACTGTCTGATTAATTTGTTTGATCGATGTAAAGACAACATTTGTGCAAGACCTACCAAGGGGAAATAATCGTATTAATTTATTAACATTGACATCTCTGTCATTATCCCTCTTTTATGTTAATCGTCTTCTTGTAAAAGTATTGGACCTCTGTAAACGCTTTCAGATGTATTGGGCATACAGGGACAGTCCTATATATTGAAGATAGACCAAGCAACACTTATTAAGTGATATGGTCTGCATCATACCGACCGCCTTTACTTCCCAGGACTTACTTAGTACCCACTTAAGGTTGGGTCCACCTGGGAGCCAAGGTCTTATTTAGAAGAAAGTCCAACCGCGTCAGCACCCGAACCCACGACTTTCTGATCCGCAGGCGAGCGTCTAGTCGCTACATCACGGTTGCTTCTTTCCAATTTTCTATCTACTTTAGTAGTTTCCCTTGAATCCACAATGACACGCAGTTGCTCTTGGATGGCCCAAGCAAAGTCAGTTTAAGAAATGTCCGTGTAGCATGACAGCAGAGCAGCCTGCCCACCTCTTGTCCACCTCTATGTAAATGAGCTATTTTCAAACAGTGGACTCTGCTCTGTAAGTAAATAGTCCTTCTTTTATACTTATATGTCAAGATATCGGGATAAGTACTCAGTTTGTTCCTAAATCTATTGGGACTGAGGTATGTTATAAATTCACTCACAGGTCAGTGATTTCTAAGAGTTGAGAGACCGTTTTCCATAGGCTGAACTATCACTTGTTCGCGAAAAGAATTCCTCCCGGTTATAACTTGGGCAAGCCCCAAATTAAAAACTTGATTCTTGGCACAATCTCCAAAGCAAACAGACGGGTTTCGCCCTTGTCTTAAAAATCTTCAGCACCCCATTTGAAAGTCTCCAATTCACCTGGGAACTTCCGTTGAGCATGGGATGCGTGTTGACTTCTCTGGAGGAGTGCTAGAATCACCAAATATAATATACCAATGTCTGGCAAATTTATATCATGTCAGTAGTTAACAACACCTACCTCGAGACAGAACAGCAGTACTGAAGAAGATCTGAAACCAGTCTCTGTGGTGAAACAACTAGAGAATCCACGATCTGCTCTTCTGCCAGACCAAACCATTGTTGCAAATTGTTATAGATATTGTTGACAGCATGAATAATGAAGGGAACCTTTCCCTATTGTGGACATTGACCTTTTAAGTGCATTCCGCACAGTTAAGTGATAATGTAAAGCAAGTGGGACACTGTACGACAGAACTGATGCCTAACTCATTGCCCAGCGTCGCTCCCAGGGAAGTCCAGCCTATGATCTGTGGAGAGGATCAGGTTCATCTCAGATAAGTAACTAGGAATACTCCGGAACTGCAGCCACTCAAGACACTAGTGTCGACTTTTACTCTCGTCCCAACAAGGTCTTGCAGTGATGAGCACTGAAGTGTTGTAGGCAGCCCAGAAGTCTCTCTGGAAAAGTTCGGTTCTACTTTCATTTACTTCTCAGAGTCTTTACCTTTGTTGTACTTATTATATAATGTCTTATTATTCTGGATTCAGATTTGTCAGTGTCAAATCTTTTCCAGTTCTTTTAGATTAGATTGTGTGTGACTTTTGTGTAGTTTGGTCAGATTCATAACTGTGTTATATTTGACTATGACAGGTTTGCTATCTAGTCTGGAGGCTTCTAAGTGGTGAGAAGGTCAGGCCAAGCTGTGCCCAGGTATATTTATTTTTGCAGTGGAAATCATAATTTGAGTCGCCTCACCCCTGAAGTGATGTTGGATAGTCGTTGGAGCTATGGAATATATTCTAGACCAGTTCGAGCCACCATCTAACATAAAGTAACTTCAGAGTGTCTTTGATTACTAGGGGAAACCCCAATAAAGACACGCGGCAAACGCGTCATGTGACAGTTGGTGCTACTGACAAAATAGGGTATGCTGAGATATGGATCACAGTGTCACCCAGCAAAACAATCACTGCATAGAGTCCTGGTGACTTTGGACCGAGGATGCTGGGAAAAGATAGCTGGTGAAACAGTCAGTGGTGCAACAGCTGATCAATGAAAATTCACGCCAAGATGACATCATCATAAGTACACAGATGGGTCTTTAGTGAAAGATAAGAAGAGTGAGTTGTTTTAGGGCAATGGTAAATGGACACTGAAAAAAAAAAAAAGAGAGAAGAGAGCCTCGAGAACAACATAACTACACCCAGTAGGAGAATGGAGGTGGAGGCAGTAGCTGCAGCTTTTCGATGTCTTGAGAGCAGCAAAGACCGTCATGTTGTAATTGCAAGGTACTCATGGAGCATGCTTCAGAAAATTACAAGCGGTGTCCTGTGCACAGAGTGGCTTGCTTCAGGTGATAGATCAGGAGCATCTCGTGGTTTTTCTAACCATGATATTCAGGTGCGAGCAGGCTGATAGATTAGCTGCTGCCGCAACCCTGGGTAGTGAGCTACTTTATGATGAAGCGGTAGTGGGGAAGTCTCTCTGAGATCAAAAATGCAGTGTAATATAACAGATTTCATATATTGAAAGACTAATTCAAAGGGGGTTAGGTGAGGGAGGTTATGGAAGATATTCAACACTGGCGGATTTGTATTCTTGTTGCAACTGGTGCTATTAGCATGGTGACTCTTTTTGTGGCTACAGAAAAAGGAGACGGAGCACGTGTGGAAATGTCCCGAGTGCAGTGATGTCAATGCCTGATTCATTATCTACTTTAGGCATTTGTGCGTGTTATAATTTCTTTCATTGCATTTCATTCACTATATGATTATAGGGGGCTGCGTGGTCTTGAGGCATGGTGTCCGCCTCGAGTGGTAGAGGTTCCGGGTTCAATCCCCGGTAAGGGCTGGGATTTTTTCAGGTGGACTTGAACTTCTAGTAATTCCCCCTGGTTTCTGGGTAGTGAGATCGGACGCCCGTGTGCATTGTTGCGCACGTAAAAAATCCATTGGCATTTGGAAATCAAAAAGAGTAGCCTTATGGCGCTGCCTGGGCAAACTTTGGAGTTAAAAATCTACCCAAAATATTTCAGGGTCCTCGCCGGTGCTACAGAGCTTGTGCACTGTGCTGAGCTTCTTCGGTCTCAGACTTGAGTTAGAAAAAAAGGAGCACTTATGGGTTACTACCCGTGTGCCATGATGTTGATCCGTTCGTTGTTCAAACCTTAAACCAGTTTAGTTATTTGTGCATGATTAGTTTACTAGAAAGACGTGCATATAACATAAAGGCATCTTAAAATAACATTGTGCTGGTAATTCCTGGCTAATGTGCTAACTGTCTGGAATTTGGATTCATTTTATGACATCAGGGGCAGCTCTCTGTTCTGCAAGTTGAGGTTGATATTTTGTGACCCTGTTATCAGTAGTACCGTCCTTACCCGCATCTGAGTGCAGGTTTCATCGGGCTGGCGTTGAATTTAGGAGCTCCCTAGTTAAAACTTCTTTCGGCGTTGAACAGGATATCTGGACTTTGTCTTTTTGGTCTGCCTTGCAGACTGAGATTTCTTAATTTCAGAATGGAATGGTTAACATTTGGAGACAGCTTGGAGGGAACAAACCGATCGATCGATATTATCGACTCCATTGTACCGTGCTTAATTCCATTTGCCTCTAGCTGCCTGTCGATAGCGTCGCACAAAGCACGAATGTCGTAGCTGGTGCGACTCCCGCCCCCCCCCCCCCCCCGAGGAATGTTGGCACAAAAGTGCACACATGAACCGAACTGTGAGTGATCCCACGAGCTGTTTGTTGACCGTGAAGCCAACAGATTGCTCACTGCATCACTTAGATCTCCACAAGCTGTTTGTTGATCGTGAACCCAACAGATTGCTCACTGTGTCACTTAGATCTCCACGAGCTGTTTGTTGACCGTGAAGCCAACAGATTGCTCACTGCATCACTTAGATTTCCACAAGCTGTTTGTTGATCGTGAACCCAACAGATTGCTCACTGTGTCACTTAGACCTCCACAAGTTGTTTGTTGATCGTGAAGCAAACAGATTGCTCACTGTGTCACTTAGATCTCCACAAGCTGTTTGTTGATCGTGAAGCAAACAGACTGCTCACTGTGTCACTTGCATCTCCACAAGCTGTTTGTTGATCGTGAAGCAAACAGATTTCTCACCGTGTCACTTAGATCTCCACAAGCTGTTTGTTGATCGTGAAGCAAACAGATTGCTCACTGCATCACTTAGATCTCCACAAGCTGTTTGTTTATCGTAAAGCAAACAGACTGCTCACTGTGTCACTTAGATCTCCACAACTGTTTGTTGATCGTGAAGCAAACAGATTGATCACTGTGTCTCTTAGACCTCCACAAGCTGTTTGTTGATCGTGAAGCAAACAGATTGATCACTGTGTCTCTTAGACCTCCACAAGCTGTGAACCCACACTGAGGATCCAACTTAAGACTCCAAACATTGTAACTGATTTTTGCAAAGCTCTATTAAACTATTTGTTTTTTCTTACATTTTTCTTCTTCTTTTGCTTGTATTTCCTAGAATTTCTGATCTTTTGTTTTTGAAACAGGTTTACAAGACCAGTAGCGTCTGGCCGATCGGTTAAAACGCTTTGTTCTCAAGCTAGAAACACAGGTTCGAATCCTCGGTGGGGATTTTTCTGCCAGGGGCAAAATAAATCCCTCAGCCGCACAGTTGTGGCGACAGCACTAGCTATTCGGCCGTAAATCCTCAGGTTCAAAGACCACCGCAAAACTGGTATAATAAAAGTAGAAATTAACAGTTGACAAGACCAGTGCTATCTATGCTATTTTCTAAGTGTTTGTTGATGGACGACTTGTCTTATACATCGTATTTTACAAAGTAAGATTACTACATTTAACACAATGACCAGGTATAGCGTATTGTGTAGAAAAAAGTAACAATACAGTTATTTGCAATGCACATCCTTCACACACACAAACAAGTTCCTTTTGGTAACTACATACTTTTGCCAACTTTCAAACTGTTGATGAGACATTCCTGGAACCCATACATTGTCACTTCTTTTAGCTGCTTTGCTGCGCTGGCGATTAAGTCCTTAGCATCATTGTATCGCTGTCATCTCAGTGCCGATTTTAGGAGAGAAAAAAAAAAGCCGGTACTGGTGCAAAATCGGGACAATACGTTGCAACTTCTCACTGATACTCCAATTTTGGAGGCTTTTTTTTCGAGTGAAGTCTTCCGTCATCATAAACAATGTTCTAAACAGGCTCAATATATTCGTCATACCCATTGTGGGGTGCAATTTGTCATTATTTTGAAGCCTCACATTGGCTGTTGCCAGGGGCCGCAATATAACCTAACGGTTGAATGCGGGGTTTCTGGAAGTTCTCCACGGGTGATCCTCATCCGCATGGTGGCACTTTGTATCACGGGCTTTTATTGCTTTGTGTGATTTCCTGGTGGGGTAATTTACTTACTTAGACGCGCTCCAAGTTTATCTCAGTAGGTTGTTGCCCACTACGTATATCATCAAAATAACTAACATGGCCATTGCGGACACACTTGTAGCACTGAACAACTTGTGATCTCTTCATTGCGGTATCACTATATGCTTAATTAAGCAAACCTGCTGTCTTTGAAGATGACTTGTTAAGCAGAACACACACAATTTGACATGCATTTTTTTTTTTTTTGAAACGTGTGTATTGCTCAGCCAAGGACATTTGTAACTCGGTCGACGCTCCATGGACAAGGCACACATTTCAGTAACTTCGTGTCGGTGATTATGGACTTTGAAATGGATTATGGAA
This sequence comes from Candidula unifasciata, assembly GCA_905116865.2. Classification (NCBI taxonomy): domain Eukaryota; kingdom Metazoa; phylum Mollusca; class Gastropoda; order Stylommatophora; family Geomitridae; genus Candidula; species Candidula unifasciata. Next base: position 30,212 of record CAJHNH020003844.1, read on the forward strand.
TGTTTACCATATCAAAGAGTCAGCTGATGAAACCTGCACGCATACAGAATGAAGCCATGCGGGTAATTCTGGGATGTACAAGAGATAACCCGGTAGTATGTATGGGATATATGCTTGTACTGCCTACTATTGCAGATAGGCTCAAAGCTCTGCAAGGAAAGTCATATCTCAGAGTAGCTGCAGACAAGAAGCACCTCCTGCGTGAAGCCCTGTGTAGAGCTAAGGGTCACAGACTGAAAAAGAGGAAGGTCTTGGATGGCGCAAGCTGAACACACAATCAGACGCGTGTGCAGGCTTAATAAATGTGTGCTAGGCGGGAAGTGGGTCAAAGTGTCCGAACAAGTGCCGCTTGTGTTGGATTCTTATCACTTTAAGTCGTGAGTGCAGGGATTGGCCAACTAGCGCTACATAATCAGTTCAACAGATGATTCATGACAATTCCCGCCCAAGTGATGTGATTGTTTATTTAGATGGCTCTGTGCTGAGAGGCAGACGAAGTGCATGGGGGTTCATAGAAAAAGCGAATGGACGTCGTTTAGTTCAACAAAGCCTAGCATATGATATCACATCGTCTAGTTTGAGAATGGAGGTGGAGGCAGTCACTGCTGCATTCCGCTGGCTTGAGAAGCAGCTGTACACACATGTCATCATTGTAACTGACTCACAGAGAATGTTGAGAAAGGTGGAGACAGGTATGCTCCGTGCGGAGTGGCAAGCATCACTTCAGAGGTCCCGGGTAGTTAGAGGTTACTATCAACGCCTCTGTCTCTGTCATTACTGTCTGTACGTACCACTTTTTTTTAGGGCGGTGTAGACATGGGGTCGATTTCAGGGCGATATAGACATTGGGGTCGATTTAAGAACTGTGTAGACATGAGGTCGTTTTTAGGGCGATGTAGACATGGGGTCGTTTTTAGGGCGGTAGAGACATGGGGTCGTTTTTAGGGCGGTATAGACATGGGGTCGTTTTTAGGGCGATGTAGACATGGGGTCGTTTTAGGGCGGTAGAGACATGGGGTCGTTTTTAGGGCGGTATAGACATGGGGTCGTTTTTGGGCGGTATAGACATGGGGTCGTTTTTAGGGCGGTGTCGACATGGGGTCGTTTTTAGGGCGGTGTAGACATAGGGTCGTTTTTAGGGCGGTGTCGACATGGGGTCGTTTTTAGGGCGGTATAGACATGGGGTCGTGAGCCTGAGGATTTATGGCCGCATGGCTAGTGCTGTCGCCACGGACTGTACAGGCTAGTATGTTTTGCATCTGACAGAAAAATCCTTCACCTAACTGGGGGTCGAACCCAGGTCCCCCGCATGAGAGCCCGATGTTGTAACGGTAACTATAGTCTTCATGTCATAATTACTTATTCAGACACGAGTCACCTTCTCCAGGAAATGTGTGCAGTAATCTTGTATCAAGAACAAACTGGAGACAAGATTCTTACAAAGAATATATCAAGTTGTAAAGGTTTGATTACTGACACTTTACACAGTTATTTAAAATATATACATTTCTTTTACACGTTAATACACCACACATCGTCTTACATGCATTTTATTTTTGTGTGAAACAGAGTTCCTTAACATTGAATTGTGCTACATTCACCCATCTCTTGCTGGTTTAAGCATCTACAAAATATGCATTAAGCATTACACATAACAGACGAGCAGTAATATATACCGTCTTTCCTTTGCTCCTATTTCTCCTCCTTCGTCACCTTTTTCGTCTTCTTCTCCTCCTCATCTCTCTCCCTAATATCATTTTCCTCCTTCTCTCCAACTCCCACCCCCTTCTCCATCAACTCAGCCCCTTCTTATTTTGCCACTTATTATCCTACCCTGCTATTGCTCCTCCTCTTTTTTTTTTTCCGCCTACTCTAGCTTTTGTGTGTGTGTGTTTGTTTTGTTTTGCTTTTATAATCATGACTTTCTTTGATGATTACATCTTGAGATGCGTTCTCACGATGAACTCTTGGTTTCGCTTCTTCTGTCATATGATTACTATGTAGCATTTGATAACCCATATCGCACTTCTTAGATCCAACTTTGGATTCATCTAGCTTTACATTTCACTTTGAATTACTTGAACGTGCAGTATAAATTATGGGACAAAAGAAAGGGGCAGGGGGGGGGGGGGTTAGGGGTATGTTAGGAGGAGAGCTAGTTGCATGTCCTTTACAAAACCAACCCCGTCATTTGTGGCTTGTTTGGTAGTTTGCCAGTGATCTCTGAACGGTTTGATGCTAACACGATCGTGGAAATCTACCCAAAACGGCCCGTTACCAAATGTCCTGCAGCTGAATCTAACCTTAATTGTGGGAATTATAAAACCGCATTGATAACACCCCCCCCCCCCCCAAGCCACAGATCCCTTCCATGTCATCTCCACCCACCCAGCGGCCTGCAGGTGACACGTGGCTCGTGTAGCTGTTGCGGGTGCCCTAATTATCTTTTGAGGTGGAACGGAGTTTCTGAGATCTCGTCTGTCGGATGGTATCGTAAAACTTTAGGTAGCAGTGCTGGGGTTGGGGGGAACAAACCCATCGATCGATTACCGTCCAAGTGGAAGCCTTGATATTTTACTATGATTTCCTTCTGAGACATCAATGGATTGTTATTGTTTCATACTGTGGTATACACATTATTATTATAAGGTAACAGCTGGTTCCTGGTACAAGGTGAGGGTGAAAAAAAAGGGGTGGGGGGCACAGGGGAGTGGTTAAGCCGTTTGCCTCATTCTTCCAAGATTGCTCATTTTCAGACATTTTCAGACTTTGTTCTTTGGTTCGATATAGCAGTTTTTTACCAGAGGTCTTGCGGATCGTCGCTGGAGCTACAGAGTTAATGATTGATACGGGCAGATTTGGGCAGTTGGTTTATCGTTATACAGAGATATACTCGAGGAAGACAGACAGACAGATCTAGTATAAGCGATACAATCCGATTTTAAAAAATCGATGCTCTTGACAGAATACATTGATTCTTTGGACATACAAAGTAATTGTGACGCAGTTGGTAACGCGAAATCTTTTTGATCGTGGGATAGTCTCAGAACCTGTCTCCTACGCTGTCTGTATACGCCGAGGGCACAGAGTAGTGCACGCTGTCGTCCGTGATGCCGCTGTCGGGAGTGTCCACTGTTGTCTGCCGCACCATCATCACCTGGCGGTTACCTCGGCCCTCGTCAGCCTGTCTTTCTTGGCCAGGCTCATGGGAATGTCTTCGCTGGGCAGCTTCATGGAACTGCTCCTCGTCATGTTGCAGGTAGTCTTGATGCTGGTGTTCTTGATATTGGTTTTGTTGATACTGGTGTTCTTGTGATTCAGGCAATTCTGTCTTTTTGGAGATATCTGGATGGTTATGTATGTGGTCATGATCTTGCTTTGGCTGCAGACTATGTTTGTGTGGTTTGCGTCTCTGACGTAGACTGACGATGTGACCCGGATATGAGTCACCTTGTTGCTGTTGCAGCTTTTGTCCGCGGGGCAGGTATACAGATTGCTGATAGCTGTGAAAGAGCGATGCTGGCAAGTTGCTAACTTCGAGCTGCGGGTTCAATGGTTTTTGATAATTATTTGAACTAAATGTCTGGTCTTCCATGACCGAGTGTTGCGGTAGACATGCAGGGGAATGCTCTCTGTAGCACTGCATGCAATCTGATGATCGAGAGGAGCGATCAGGCGGGAGTGTATGGTTAAATGAATCATTATAGAGGAAAGTGTCGCTTGTGCAACTGTGAGAATCTGCTGCCATAGTCTGATATTGCTGGCGAGACTGAACTGGATGTTTCAGCTGACAATTTGGATGGAATGAGTGTCGATGTAGATGTGATTGTTGCTGAGGTGACCTCCCAGTATAAGAGGGTGATATACTGTTTGTATCCTCGCGAAACTTCACATCAGGTAATTGATAATGAAACAGATTAATCAACTGATGACTATCATTTTTGTTATCGCTACTGTCATTGTTGCCACTAGTATTTACAAACATTTTCTTGCGGCGCCTTTTCAGAAACACCTGTTGGCAATTTTCATCAACGCCCTGCTCACAAGACGAGGAAACTGGCGTAGAATGAGAACACGGGAGAGTTGACAATAAGCCAGTCCCAATATAGCCAGCACTGTGAATGGTTGAATCACTACGGGTCTGCAGATGGTTCCACCCAAGCTTTTCACAAGAAAGCTTCATCTTGTTCGACCATTTTCTCGTGTTCTCCAGATTTGGGCCTACCTCGTCAGTTTCCTGTCTAATTGGGGTAAAGCGGTTTGCAGAGCCGTTTGCGTCCGCTTTGTTTGAAACAAACGTGTTGCTCTTAAATCTGGATGGATTCTGAAAATAACTGCCAATATTAAGAGTACCTGTCTCGGGTTGGTTAACAGAGGGAAAAGTTTCATCGTCTGAACTGACTTGGCTGTCAAGTGGACGGATGCTCAGCTTGTGTTCCTGAATCTGATGTTTTTGTATCGTCTTTTTAGAGTTGATTTTACTCGAACTGTACTCCTTTCTGTCGTGGTAATATACATGCCTTCTGTATTTAGTCGGGGTTAGAGTTCTGTCGCCTAGAGTAGGCGCAATTTGAACTGGACCAGGTTGTGTAGTACATTTTAACGAGGTTTTATCTTTTCTAGTATGTCTGAAGTCTTCAGTATGTTCTGGAGCGAATGGTCGGTACATAGTGGTTCTTTTTTCTAGAGTTGAGGGATTATCTCTTCCAGAAAACCTCTGTCTGGATGTGCCTTTACTTCTTTTAAATTGTTTCCGCTTACGGTATTTGGTCGGTGTCAGGGTGCGTTCTTTAAAATAGTTCGTTTCTGATGCAGTCGTTTCTGTAGAACTGCAGTTACAATCTCCATGTTTGTTGTCACGACAAGCTGTGCTATCTTGCATGCAGCCATCATTGCAGTCACAATATGAACAGGTTGAGGAGCCAGGAGACAAATGTGTGGCTAAATCGGGAGAAAACAACCTTAAAGTGGTGAAGAAGGAGTTCTGGCCCTTGTGACTAGGAACTTGTGGTCCAGAAGGAATATCATTATTGTGCACAGGATGTTTGGTCGTCGTCACTGCTTGTTGAAAGCTGGTGTCAACCTTATTTGTGGTGAGCTGGTAGTTTCCAGTTGAGTTGCTAAGTGTGTATAGTGGTCGACGTCTGCGTTTAATGTACACAGTATGTTCATCGGATACTGTATCACCTAAGGAGTTACTGGCAGCTTCACCTGGTCTTGGATTAGGGCTGCAGTAACTAAGATTTGGTTTCCCATTCAGCATTGACGTCAATGGTTTAAAGTTTTTCAAAAACGGCTGTGTGAAATGTTTAGAGGCTAACAGTGCGTTCCTGTTCTCTGTATCAGAAAGTGGCGACAATGGGCGCTCATACTGGGTTCCTTGTGTCTTCCTGTCGCCGAAAAGGCAAGTGTTTACTAACGGTGACTCTGTGGAGTCTAGCCTGCTGTTGATCTCTTCATCTGGGACGTTCAGGGACATGCTAGCCTCGTTTTGTATGGTGTGCTCCACTTTAGGCACTATGCTCCCCTGACAAGTTAAATCCACCAACTGAGGCGACCAGTTCCCTTTAGAGGAAGACCTTCTACGTGTAGACTTTTGGTAGGCGGTGATTCTAGTTGGCGAATTCTCTTTGTCTGACCAGTCACTATTTCCAGATTTATTAGACACATCAGAAAGAGGTGAGGTGCCCGCACATAGCGTTCTTTCATTTGCATTAGCTTGACAAGTGATTTCGTGTTCAAGGTTTGAAAATGAGTTCCCAGAATGGGAAGCGTAAACACACCTACTAGGAACCTCTGATGCTATCGATGCCGAAATTAGAGTTGTTTTGCAGTTTCTCAGATTGTCTTGTGCGGGCAGAGGCATGCCATTTTCGTCTATAATGATCTGTAAAATCTCCTCGTCTTCTGTGTCAAATTCCTCATTGAGCATGTTGCCTACCTGATGGTAGTTAAGCTCACCCAGGTGATCTGGGACTGATAATCCATGGAGGGAACTAATGGCATGGAACGTGTTCCACTTCTTAGTTTTAGACAGAGTATCGCGTCTATCTTGTGTGCCTAAGGTCAACAGATCCTTTGGTTCACTGCTCTTGTGCGAGTCCTTGATATCGTTAAGAGACATCATCCTGGTCTGTGGCCAGTTTTTCTTTGAGAAGTGTTTGTAGCTTTCATTTGTTTCTTTATTTTCATGTAGCTTCTGGATATCATATACATTACTGGCAGCAGGAGGCCCGTTGTTCTGCACATAATCCTGGCTCGTCCTTTTAAAGGGATCATCGATGTCCTCTTCAGAGTCTAAGCTGAATAGTTCATCTTCCACCTCACTCCCATGTCTATCAAAAACCACACTTGAGTGAGCACTTGCTGTCAGGTCTGTCTTCTCTTTATCAACGCGACCATCGCTTCTGTACGGGTAAGATTTAGACCTCTTCAGCCTTCTGTCCTCGGAAAAACTCTTGCTCTGCGACCATATTATAGTATGCTTAGGCCGAATATCTGAAATATCAAACGACACAGAAGTCTGGTATGCAGGCAAGCCAGTAGCTGTCATGTCTTTGCTTAAATCCGCCAGCGATTTGTATGCAGTGTTTAGTCTATTTTCTTCAGGGAAATTTATGAGACCTTCTTTAAATGTTATCTCATTATTTGCTATACCGTTAGCGGAGATTTCAGAAATGTCTTCATCATGTTTCAGTGAATCATTGTCTCGTTCTGATATTTCTTCGATGATCTCATCCACACGTTGGTCTAGATCCGTCTTTTTGATGGCTGGATCTTGCAGGTAACGAGTACACCCCGAACAGTATCCATCTCTACCAGACAGATGTCCAACGACTGTTGGGCTAGTCTGCAGGTCAAGCTCACCATGACAGCACAAACAAACATCTCTTCTATTGCAACCAGCAGCAGCATTCTGCGGGGATGGACAGTTCAGAAAATCGTGAAGCTTTTCATTGCTGGATGTGTTTTTACAAAAGGGAGATTCTGTGATTTGAAAATTGTGTAGCCTTTCTTGAGAAATCTTACTATAAGCACGGTCAAAGCAAATTGCAGGATCATTGTGGGCTGGCAAGGTTTGTTGTCTAGAATTGGGGTGATAACTATCCTGTGCGTTAGAATGTCTTGTGGTGGTGGATCCTGAAAGTGACTTATTACCACCAGCTGAGTATGACCATTCCTGATTCAAGGTGCCCACATGATGCTGCTGTGTTTCATCTAGGGAAAAGCTTCTCATGTAGTGCCTGTGTGCTGGAGATACTGGCTGATCACGCTTGTCCTGCTTCAAACTGCACAGTAACGTTCCCACAACATCGCTTACTCCAAGTATTGGTGACGCAGTTTCAGAAGAATAATTTCTATCGCTCATATCAGTAACGTTATCTCCGGAGTTATTGTGAGTAGTCTTCCATTCAGAATCAGCTTCTATTTTCCTAACAGACCCATTTTCCGAGCATCTATTAAGGTCCTCTAAGTTAGATAACATTACAGTATTTTCTTTTCTTGAATAATACATACTCTTGTCTGAGACGTTCTCCATCGACCGCGTTGATTACATCGTGATCAATAAAAATGCTGCTATCGTTTCTCGGTCCATGCTGATGTTCGTCAAAGTTTGGCGTAATGACAATTTGTGGAGTAGCAGTTTCAGGGTTACTGCATAGAGCAGTATCGTGTCCAGATTTCCACGGATCGTACTGCATGTCTTCATTTATTTCTAAATTTTTTTCAAGGTTTCCTATTGCCTTGCTAGCCAAATCAGTAGTTGACATGTTCACAGATTCGTTAGCGGACGCCATTGCTGTTTGAGCCGCGACAACTGTTGCTACGAATGCGTCACCAGCATCACAGGCAGGTTTGCTGTGGTACTTCAGTGGTGGTGATGATGATGGTGTACGGTCAGAACAGGTTTTCAGGGATTCTGTTGTTCCGGTGCTTGCAGTCAGCGGGATGGATTGGTTGGCATCTGCGTGGTTGTCAGAGATCTGACCGTTTTATGTTGTCTGCTTTGTTCTGTGTGGAAGTAGACTTTGCAGAACCTGCATGTGTAGATTTAAAGCAAAAGAAAGAAAGAATCTAGTTTATATACAAATACACACGTGCCAGTATGCGCGTGTACTCCTAAATGCACACATAGAAGCACGTGTATACATACACATAAAGACACACATACACATATACATGCCCCCTCACCGTTGTTTATTATTATTATCATTGTCAATAAACTATTTAAAATTTAATATTTTTTCTCAGTTACAAGTTTCTAAATTTTTAAATTTTTTTTAAATTCTCTGTTGTAACTTACCTGCAACCTGCTGCTTCTCGAGCGGGCATCTATGGTTTTAAGCTTATTCATGCCCCCCCACCCCCCCCGCCCGCGCCCTCCATATATTTTCCCCCTTCTGCCCTAGAAAATGATTAAAGGGGCTTAGCGGACTCTAGCCAGGTATATAAGTTGTTTTAAGTATATTATAAATTATTTATAATTATTGTTTAAATCTTTCATTCAGCATATTATTACAGTTACAATCATCATCATCATCATCATCATCATCATCATCATCATCATCATCATCATCATTATCATCATCTTCATTATCATCATCATCATCATCATCATCATTATTTTCTGTTTAGCGTTCACTGGCTGTAAACTGCTTTGAAAAGGTCTGGTTGTTCATCTACTTCTGAACTTTGGTGGTCTTGTTCTTCCGTGGAAGAAGACTGAGCACATGCAGAAATGTTGTGAGTGCAGCAATGTCTGTACAGCTCTATCACACTACAACCAGCAGCATCTGTATGGGAATTCTGCACAGGCTTCCTTGATTGAGGTTTGACGTTTGAGATTTGAACAACTGATCAACATCATGGCACACGGATAGTGCTCCGTTTTTCTTCTAACTCCTGAGTCTGAAGAAGCTCAGCACGGTGCACATGCTCTGTAGCACCAGCGAGGATCCTGAAATACTTTGAGTAGATTTTTAACTGTAAAATTTGCCCGGGCAGCGCTGTTGGGCTACTCTTTTCGATTTCCAACTGCCAAGGGATTTTTTACGTGCGCAGCAATGCACACGGACGTCCGATCTCACTACCCAGAGACCAGGGAGAATTATCAGAAGTCCAAGTCCACGTGAAAAAATCCCAGCCCTTACTGGGTATTGAACCCGGAACCTCTAGCACTCAAGGCGAACACCATACCTAGAGACCACGCAGCACCCCCAAGCTTTTGTGGAAAAAAGACAGAGCACATGCAGTAATACTCTCAGTGCAGCAGTGTCTCTGTCTTTATATCTACATCTATTTCCGCTTCCTGTCGTTTTCGACATATATGGCATCCACAATGTGATCTCCATTACTACAGGTTTGCTGTTTTTTGTTCTTTTTTGTTCCTAATGAATCCGATATCATTTTGCATTTCTGCATTTTCCATTCTAATGTGTATTCTTCAGAACGTCTCTTTTTGTTTTCTGATTGCTATATACGGGAGAACTGTCCTTGCCAAAGTGTCATGTGACAAATTGCAAACATGTCCAAGCCATTTCCAGTCTGCTCTCTTTGATAACAGTGGCATGTGATGAACACTTTGTTTTCCTCCTCAGTTTATGATCATTTTGGTCACAATATTCACAAGATTCTGCTTAACCATTTTTTTAAATTTTGTTCATTCATCTCAGCTTTCAAAGTGTAGGAGATATATTTTCTATGGTTGGCTGGTTTAACAGCTAAAGCCGTTTTAACAAACTACAAACATTCCTAAACTGCTGCCTGCGCACAATAGAGGGGATTAAATGGTATGATAGAATCACCAATGTTGAACTTTGAGGAGAGAACTAAAAAAGTTCCAATGAACCTAGGTGGTGGAAAAAAAACAACCGACTCTGATTGTTGGATAAGGCACACTTTAAGAAAACATGAGAACACTATAATTAGAATGTCTTTGCACTGGAACTCACAGGGGCATAGAAATACAGAAAGATTAAAAACAAAAACCAGAGAGGGGAGAAAAAGGTGAAGTTAAAATAGATGGGGATGACATGGCGAGAGCTGCATGCAATAGCGAAGGATAGAACGTCTTCGCATCAGTTGGTTGAGGGCCTATGCTCCATAGGGGGATAGAAGGCAGAACAAGACTAAGTATCTGGTGGTAGCCCCATATTTTTAAAAACGAATGGACTCTCCATTGGTGTTGTAAACAAAAACAAAAACAAAAAACTATCATGCCGGTCGCCTTGCTTTCCCCCAAACTTCCTGTTACATATTTTACGCTGGGTTGTATATGGGAGACGATATCAATAGTTAGGTTCACATTAATCTCCTTAAATAGAGTTGGTCTTTTTTCATTCACAAATTTGTTGGGTTGGTTGACTTACCTGAAGGTTACGGACGTGTCCCGCTCTGTTGTTGCTTTCTGAGATGTCTTGAATTTACGTTTTCATTCCGAGAAAGAAAACGCCTGTGACATAGGTTGCAGCACTCTCCAGGGAGCTGTGTTAGGACCAGTTTGACCATGTTTTTAGAGTGTGAAAAGTGCTGACGTGTTGAAATATACAACATGCTGTATCAGCGGCATTGCAAAACACCCCCGTAACCTTGTGCCAATGTGACAGTTTCAGAAACTACAAATCAGAAGTATGCTGGTGTGTATATGGGCGGGAGGAGACCAACGTTACTTTTACCATATCGACTTACTGTGCCCGTCCTCCCCTGGCAGGTCAAGGTCGCCGCTGTTACGTCTGGACAAGGTTGGGGTCACGTCACAGATGATGGCTTCACCTTGGGGGGTGATGACCTTCCGCAAGATGCGCCGCTTCATCTTGGTCAGCTGCCTGGAGACATGCGCCATGTTGCTGAGCTTCCGCTAGAGGAAGACAATGCAGACATGTTTCACTGATAGACAAAGCATTACGGTCTGCTGTATTTGTAAATTGTTGCTGTATTTGTTATAGGATATATATTTGGCTAATATAAATTTATGTACCCTACGGTGCGATTTTAGCGGCGTCCATGGCTAAGGCGTAGCGAGTCTGACTCGTAATCCAACGTACCGCGATCGAAACCTGCGTGGGCTGCGTAGATTTTTATCGTGGTATGGGACGTCGCAGGTCGACCCAGCCTCAAATGGGTACCAGGATGGGCTGTCCTGGGAAAGTAGAGACGGCCGCGTAATGCTGACAACATCACTGTGCCGATTGGTCTGTAAAAATAGGGATGCTCTTTCCATATGCCCGATGCTCCTAAGGGCGTGTAAAAGAATCTTTACTTTATTTACTTACGGTGCGATTTCAGTAGTTTGAGACTAATTCTGCCCGTATTCCATGGTTGTGGACACACATGGCCAATGAAGACACCTTTCTTTTTTTTTTTGTTTTGCTTTTGGGGGGGGGGGGGGTGATGTGTCTAGTTGGTCATGTTCTTAGTACATTTGTTTCCATATCGAGGCGCACACGCCATTTGGAGGTGACAGGTTTTATTCTCGGTATGTTAACTATAACCGTCCATTTTTATGTTGTTTAGTGTGTCCTTATATCTTCTACTTCTTTCTATGAGTGCCAATCATTATACTATCTGTTTGCTTATTATATTACATATTAGTCCACCAATGGTAACATTGTTTATCACAGTTGTCTTACTGCTATGTTCTCCCTCTTCTTTGATTGTTTTATTCACGTCTGTTTGTGGAGCTCTTAACAAACTGTTAGGAACATCATTACTGCAGTGGCTAGTCGCTTATCCACCGACCCTAAGGTGTTGGGTTCGAATCCTCAAAGAATTGGAATAGTTCCCTAACTAATCTTGGATCCCATGTTGACCCAGCCTCAAATGGGTACCAGGTGACGTCATAGGGAGTAGAGGCAGATACTGACCACAACACCACCGAGTACAAACTGGTCTATCAAATGTAGATCTAGCCCTATATGCCCAATACAACCGAAAGCGTGGAAAAGGATTCGTTGAATGTACTGGTTATAAAAGTGGCCTGCGCTATGTTTACCACATCATCCACTGAATGTCTATTGATGTTTTTTTTTAAACTTTTATATTTTTCTTTTCACCTCTGTACAGCTCTATACAAAAAGGTCGTTTCCACCAGGACAGCATAAGCCAGCCCCATCGTTTGAAGACTAAGATTTTACTAGGCCTTGTTCTATTCAGTCATTTGCCATTGCTTTCTGAATGGTTGTACGTTCATAGTTAGTTGCGTATCCTTTACAGGATGTTGCAAAACCAACTCCAGCATTTTTTTTTGTTGTTTTTATGGATTTCTAGGCAACTGTTACAGTTAATAGTTTGCCATTGCTTTCTAAACGGTCATCTCTCGACAGTCAACAGCAACTGTTGAATGTGAATTGATTTAAGAATCGACATCACAGCACTTGGGAAACTCCCATAAGTGATCAGTCCCATCTTCAGCAGCAAGCGAAGAGTTCCAGTTCCGATAGTACCAGTACCAGTAACCGTCTGATTGTATATCCGTCTCATCCTTCCCCTGAGTGTTGAGCGTCGGCCAGATCCCCTGGTAACTCCTCGAGCGACATTCTCCTTGAACCGTAATCATCTATTTGCGCCTCCGCACTATTCACTTGCTTTCAAAGGGCCCTCACAATGTCTAACTTGTCATACATCAATTCACCACCAAGTGGTGCAGAGCCAGCCAGCCTATCTGCCTGCTCATTCCCCAACACACCGGCATGACCTGGATACAACAGCAACTGGTTACCCAAAGAGACTCAGTGTAATGGGGCTAAACTCGTGATAATTACCATTACACGCTCCGTGGATTTCTGCGGATCTTGGTGTAGCTCTTCCACAGGATTCAGCATGTCGAAAGGTACCAGTGGTGACTTTGGAAGCAGATTCCAAGAGCTGACCCAGTCGCTCACCTGTACAAGGTATATACATGTCAAGAGTTTCTACTGCAAATACCTTCAACTCACGTCTATAAATGAGTTATTTTTAACAGTTAAATGGCTGAGGCCACATGTTTTGGGGCACATCGTGAAAAAGAGTAAATTAGAGTGTATCGTGACCCCCCCCCCCCCCCCTAACCATCCCCCAACCCCCCCCCCCCCCAATAAGTAAGATGATCATACGTCCCGTTTTCACAAGGACAGTCCTGTTTTGGCCGTCCAGTAGGTACTCCTCCCTACGCCCTCCTTCCAACAACAACAACAACAACAACAACAACAACAAAAACCGGTTGTCACTTTCAATGAAAGTCAATGAATTACTACAGCTATGTTTGTATATCGGGAGTCGACGTGGCGTATCGGAAAGCCGGGGGTTCGCTCCCTGGCGGAGCCAGACTTTTTTCAGAAATGATCTTGACTCCCAGGTCGACCTAGCCTTGAGTGGGTACCGGGTTCAGTCCCGGAAAGTAAAGGCCGCCGGCGTGATGCTGACCTCATCATCTATCTTGTGCAGAGTGGTCTTTAAAAAATATAGGTCTAGCCCTATATGCCCTATACGCCTTTTGGCGTCGAAAAGGGACCTTTAATTTACTTATGTTTGTAGATCTTATCGGCGTCTGTGGCTTGTGCGTTACGAACGTGCTTTGTAATGCCGGGGTGCCGGTGTTCGATTCCAGCTTCGGGCCTTACGTTGGTTTCTACAGTGGTATCGAGAAGCTGACCGCCCAGAAAGCAATGGCAAACTTCTGGTCGTAAACTTGCCTAGAAAAACCACAACAGCGAAAAAAAAATGCTGGGGTTGGTTCTGCAACGTCCTGTAAAGGATACGCAACTAACTTTTTGTAGATCTTATTAGACTTTTATGCCCGAAATGTTTTAACTAGAATTGAAAATAATATATTTTTTAGTATCATGGCTTCTTCAGTGAGTTCAAAAAGTATATTGTTTAGTTTATCTCTTGGCGACAATGGTTTTGGGTTTTAATACAATTGTTGAGCCAGTAAATAACCCTTATAAACCGGTCAACAAGGGAAAAATAGGGGGGGGGGGGGGGGGGGGGGGGGGGGGGCGGAAAGGGGTAAAGGTGACTTGCTTGGGATGTCCCGTTTTCAGGTAAACACTTTAGTGGGATGACCAGTTCTGAGCTCGAAATAATATAGTCACACTGGTAAGTGAAGCAGGAAAGACGAACACAGGAAGTGTTAAATAGTCTGACCGCATTGCATCTATGGAAACTGTCTCAGAACGTATAGGCATAACTTAAGACATAATCTGTGGATAATTAAGATGACTAATGCCACATGACGTGGAATGTAATTATCATCATCATGTGCCTGCCAACTGGCGTCTCCACCGATCACGATCCCTGGTTGGCTGGAACAGATCTCTTGATGATATCACTCCATGCCATCGTTTCAGTCCATCCAGCTTCGTCTCTCTTGGTCTGCCGCTACCCCTTTTTCCTCTGATCTTTCCAGTTGTCACGATGTCCTCCAATATCTCTCTTCTCATTATGTGACCAAAGAACAGTTTTTGTCTCTTTCCTATTGCTGTATATTTAGAGATCTACTTTCAATAGCTTATTTCAAGCAATCTTTGTTCGTTACTCTAGTGGACTGTAAGAAAAAGACAATTAAATATTGTCTATATACTACAGGCAAATACGTAGGTGGTTAGTCTACACATGAGATATTTGAATACACGAACTAACCTTACTAAAAAAAAATAAATGAGCCCACCATAGTATACGACAGGCTTGCGTAAAAAGAAGCTCTTTACTTTTAACCTTTGTCATCATCTATTGCCTTGCCGACTGGCGTGGACGATCATGCCTCTCCACAATCTGCGATCCAGTTTTCCTCTGTCCTTCTTCCCACAAATTCTGGAGCATTCTTCTATAAAACCACACCTTTACTCTGTTTAAAACCCAACATAGGATATGTCCTCCCCTTGTGGGTTCTGTGACCCCATTGTGAGAAAAATAATATTAGACCCATTACTTCCCCGACAAGTGTGTTCTGAGAGTTGACAAAGTGGAGGCTTCATTGAAAGTCGGAGTGCATCTGAGTGAGAGGCCAGAAATAAACAATCTGCGTACAGATAAGCTAGATCTCTAACATGGATGTCTGCGCAAAACACAGGTTCTGGAACAAACAGAAGGGGACAGGGCCTCCTTTTATTCTCACCCCCCACCCCCCACCCCCCCACCCAAAAAAAAAAACACTTCTTTTTTACCCTTGTGCTGCAGACAAATATATTTATATTGTTTTCGCCACTGAGCACATAAATACTCCCCCCCCCCTCCCCCAGTAAATTTTGAACGGCTGTGCCATCCCTCCCCTTCCCCCATTGATTTCTGTGTTTTCAGACACCTGTTCCTACCTTCACTTCAAAAGGACTTCCCGCTACGTGTTCGCCTCCAGATAAAACTGTTATCGTATGGGGACCGGCAGTTCTAGGAATGTAGGTAACCAGGAATCGATCTTCTCCAACACACTGGTAGTCAAAGGGTATCACCAGATGACCCTGGTCTTCATCCAGACTCTTCTGTCTTAGGAAACTGTGACCGGCTCCATCGTCGATGATCTGGGGATGAATGAGAGAGTTTGACAGCCTACAGCGTCATCATCAATGATCTGGGGATGAATGAGAGAGTTCCACAGCCTACAGCGTCATCATCGATGATCTGGGGATGAATGAGAGAGTTTGACAACTTACAGCGTCATCATCGATGATCTGGGGATGAATGAAAGAGTTCCACAGCCTACAGCGTCATCATCGATGATCTGGGGATGAATGAGAGAGTTTGACAGCCTACAGCGTCATCATCGATGATATGGGGATGAATGAGAGAGTTTGACAGCCTACAGCGTCATCATCGATGATATGGGGATGAATGAGAGAGTTTGCCAGCCTACAGTGTCATCATCGATGATCTGGGGATGAATGAAAGAGTAGCACAGCCTACAGCGTCATCGTCTATGATCTGGGGATGAATGAGAGAGTTTGACAGCCTACAGCGTCATCATCGATGATCTGGGGATGAATGAGAGAGTTTGACAGCCTACAGCGTCATCATCGATGGTATGGGGATGAATGAGAGAGTTTGACAGCCTACAGCGTCATCATCGATGATATGGGGATGAATGAGAGAGTTTGCCAGCCTACAGTGTCATCATCGATCATCTGGGGATGAATGAAAGAGTAGCACAGCCTACAGCGTCATCGTCGATGATCTGGGGATGAATGAGAGAGTTTGACAGCCTACAGCGTCATCATCAATGATCTGGGGATGAATGAGAGAGTTTGACAGCCTACAGCTCATCGTCGAAGATATGGGGATGAATGAGAGAGTTTGACAGCCTACAGCGTCATCATCGATGATATGGGGATGAATGAGAGAGTTTGCCAGCCTACAGTGTCATCATCGATGATCTGGGGATGAATGAAAGAGTAGCACAGCCTACAGCGTCATCGTCGATGATCTGGGGATGAATGAGAGAGTTTGACAGCCTACAGCGTCATCATCAATGATCTGGGGATGAATGAGAGAGTTTGACAGCCTACAGCTCATCGTCGATGATCTAAGAATGAATGAGAGAGTTTGACAGCCTACAGCGTCATCATCGATGATCTGGTGATGAATGAAAGAGTTCCACAGCCTACAGCGTCATCATCGATGATATGGGGATGAATGAGAGAGTTTGACAGCCTACAGCGTCATCATCGATGATATGGGGATGAATGAGAGAGTTTGCCAGCCTACAGTGTCATCATCGATGATCTGGGGATGAATGAAAGAGTAGCACAGCCTACAGCGTCATCGTCGATGATCTGGGGATGAATGAGAGAGTTTGACAGCCTACAGCGTCATCATCGATGATCTGGTGATGAATGAAAGAGTTCCACAGCCTACAGCGTCATCATCGATGATATGGGGATGAATGAGAGAGTTTGCCAGCCTACAGTGTCATCATCGATGATCTGGGGATGAATGAAAGAGTAGCACAGCCTACAGCGTCATCGTCTATGATCTGGGGATGAATGAGAGAGTTTGACAGCCTACAGCGTCATCATCGATGATCTGGGGATGAATGAGAGAGTTTGACAGCCTACAGCGTCATCATCGATGGTATGGGGATGAATGAGAGAGTTTGACAGCCTACAGCGTCATCATCGATGATATGGGGATGAATGAGAGAGTTTGCCAGCCTACAGTGTCATCATCGATGATCTGGGGATGAATGAAAGAGTAGCACAGCCTACAGCGTCATCGTCGATGATCTGGGGATGAATGAGAGAGTTTGACAGCCTACAGCGTCATCATCAATGATCTGGGGATGAATGAGAGAGTTTGACAGCCTACAGCTCATCGTCGAAGATATGGGGATGAATGAGAGAGTTTGACAGCCTACAGCGTCATCATCGATGATATGGGGATGAATGAGAGAGTTTGCCAGCCTACAGTGTCATCATCGATGATCTGGGGATGAATGAAAGAGTAGCACAGCCTACAGCGTCATCATCGATGATCTGGGGATGAATGAGAGAGTTTGACAGCCTACAGCGTTATCATCAATGATCTGGGGATGAATTAGAGAGTTTGACAGCCTACAGTGTCATCATCGATGATCTTGGGATGAATGAAAGAGTACCACAGCCTACAGCGACATCGTCGATGATCTGGGGATGAATGAGAGAGTTTGACAGCCTACAACGTCATCATCGATGATCTGGGGATGAATGAAAGTGTTCCACACCCTACAGCGTCGTCATTGATGATCTGGGGATGAATAACAGAGTTCCACAGCCTACAGCGTCTTCATCGATGATCTGGGGATGAATGAAAGAGTTCCACAGCCTACAGCGTCATCGTCGATGATCTAGGGATGAATGAAAGAGTTCCACAGCCTACAACGTCATCATCGATGATCTGGGGATGAATGAAAGAGTTCGACAGCCTACAGCGTCATTATCGATGATATGGGGATGAATGAGAGATTTCGACAGCCTACAGCGTCATCATCGATGATCTGGGGATGAATCAGAGAGTTCGACAGCCTACAGCGTCATCGTCGATGATCTGGGGACGAATGAGAGAGTTCGACAGCCTACAGCATCTGTTGTGATACCAGGTTGTTCTGTGTGTCTGGGCGACCACTTTAAGCACTTGTTATAAGACAAAGAAGACGGTGCTATAATGGACACACCCTGAGAAGAAACGAGCAGAGAATTTACTTCTTTTCCTTCTGCGTTTGACATCAGTCATGCTGAACATTGAGTCCTGTCTAGGTCACAAATAGGATTATGCGTTTAAGGTTGCCTACGGTCACCCATAGCTTCTCTTGCAATGTGGCTCCCTTGGGCCAGATCCACAGTCTTTGCTGGGAGAGGTAAGGGCAGTACTGCAGTATGTGCTCAAGGGTCTGTTTTTCTGCTCCACAATCACAGACAGCAGATTCTTTTATACCTATCCTGTGCAGGTGTGCTCGAAGACCACAGTATCCAGTCCGAATCCTAAAAATTTAAGTTTCTTCTTTCCTGTAGAGTTTGTTAGAGAATCTTCAAATAGGCACTGAAGCGGGAAATACAATCCTATCCGGTCGGGACAGCATTTGGGTCTGTCGTATTTAATCGCGTCAACATTGCAGGAGTCCCTTTCAGGGCCGCTGATGGCGTGCAGTTCTAAGCCATTTTACATAGCGTACAAAACCTAGTCACAATTATAACCTAAAGCTCCCCTTTCGGTGATGATGGTTGAAAGTAGCCATTTTTCCCCCAAAGCAAATCACCCATCTACCTACCCGTGGAACGGATCAGAAGTTGCAGTCTCCGCTCCTGCCTTAACTTCTTGAGTACCAGAAGGTTGCACTAGAGAGATCACTGTTTGAAAATAACCAATGAGAAAACCCACTAGTGTTCTGAATTCATAGACGCTGAATACTAGGGAAACCAGATTTCTTAGTATTGTGTGACCAATTATGAGAAGGACTAGAAGATGTTACACGTTGGGTGAGACTCGCAAAAGTACTAATCGCACATCACACGTTGAAAGGGATTACTTAGCTTTTATCATGATGTTGGCTAATTGGCTTTTATACAGTAGGAGAAAGAATTGTATGTTGTTTTCCCGGCCCACAGTACCAGAAGAAAGCCGAGGAACATAAATTGTGATGAATTCAAGAAATGCGAAGAAATATTAAGATGGTCGGTAAGTTGTTTTGTGGTCTACAGCTAGAATGTGATATATGCGCTATTCTTCTCACCACATTTGATATAAGACAAAAGGTCTAATTAGTCGCCTTGTGCGACATGCTTGTTAAGATGCAGATGACCGCCACCACTACCCCCTCCCTCCCCAAAACACACCTTAGTCCCTTCTCAAATGGAGCTCGGACAACTATACGGGGACATTCTTATTGAAACCCACACTAGGAGAAACATGTGTAGGAAGCTGAGCAACAGACAGGCAGTGAGACACATGGTAATATTACATACACACAACGACAGAAGACAATCGAACAAGAGGTAGAAAGATCTCCTGTTTAGCAGTCAACATTGGATCAAGTCAATGTTCTTGTTTCGCCCCATCCACTCCTGTTCAGCACAGTTAACATTGACTGTGTAGTTAGCCTCCTGACCACTGTGTGCCGCGCCGATAAGCCTAGGCTGCCATGACTCGCCCTCTCCCACGATCACCAGAATCACGGATCAGGTCAATGTTCTTGTCTCTCCCCATCTAAATGGTAAGCCATCCCTGCAGTTATCTCTTAGGGGGCATTTGCTTGATTGATTAATATAGCTAGGTTAACTGGCAAAGACAACACATTTTTTTTACCGACCTTTCTTCTGCTGTCATCGTAGGAAGCAGAAGCAACACCAGCCTTGACCTGGCCCTTGAACCTTGATTTGACCCCTCTATTCATGCTGACTATTCTTTCCTTGTTGTACTGGTTAGACAAAACTGGTAGATTACCTTTGAGCTGCGTTTTGTTTGTGAGTTTGTTGTACTCCTGTTAAAACTAATTACTATAGTTTGTCTATCTATCTGTCTGTCTGTCTGTCTGTCTGTCTGTCTGTCTGTCTGTCTGTCTGTCTGTCTGTCTGTCTGTCTGTCTGTCTGTCTGTCTGTCTGTCTGTCTGTCTGTCTGTCTGTCTGTCTGTCTGTCTGTCTGTCTGTCTGTCTGTCTGTCTGTCTGTCTGTCTGTCTGTCTGTCTGTCTGTCTGTCTGTCTGTCTGTCTGTCTGTCTGTCTGTCTGTCTGTCTGTCTGTCTGTCTGTCTGTCTGTCTGTCTGTCTGTCTGTCTGTCTTCTTTTTCTTCTTCTTCTTCCTCTTCTTCTCCTCATCCTCCTCCTCCCCCTTCGTTCTTCTTATTTTAGCAAATTGCTAGTGGTGAAAGGGGTGTGTTTGGGGGGAGGGAGGGGGGGGGGGGTAAAAGAACGACTCGTCGATGCATTTTTGCTAATGTGTTGTATAAACTGGTTGTCACTTCTTCAAAGTTGTTCTGTCATCTTTTCCCACGGTTTCGCCTTGTTCCGTGTTTTTTATATTTCGTCATCATGACTACCTGGGATACTTGGTTCCTGGCATTCTCGTCAAATGATCAAACCTTTTTATCTGTTGCTCTGTAATGAAATGTATGACTGATTATACCTTTTTTTCCCCCTTCAATTTAAATGTTTATAATTTTTTATTGCGGCCGTTCGTCTCTTTTGTTATGGTTTCCCTCTCATTATTTATACTGGGATATCCAGAAAATGAGTGCTGTCATTTTACAGTTATTATATATATATATATATTTAATGGATGTAGACGTGTAGTGTCCTCAAACTTTCTAAACAGTTTAGAGCTTGTGTGACTATGAGACTTTGATGGCGCTGAGAAGGTAAGGGACGTCCATCACCTTAAAGACAGCGTTGCTGCAGTAAGATCAACAGCAGCTAGGCACGACAAAAGACGTGACAGGGGACTGAGTACCAACTACGCCTCACTAGAGCTAGATACGGCGCCCACACTGAAGTGTACTAGCAAGATCTAAAATGTTTAACTTTTCTGAACATTTTAAGAGGGCACATATACATATATGTATATCCAATAATTCTGCTTTTATAACAGTGTTAAATTCTGGCAAACATTCTTGATAAACCTTTTAGTTTCGTATCTTTTACACGGCACTGCAGAACCAATTGGCTGTTGTGGGTTTTCTAGGCACATTTTACGTTTAGTAGTTTGCATTTAACAAAAAGTTTAGATCATCCCTTTACGATGTTAGGGCTTTCAGAGGTGCCGATGTATTTACTGACCATTTCCTGGTGATAAGTAAAATCAAGTTGAAACTAAAAAGATATATAACATCTTATAATCAAAGAAACCAATATAATGTAGGCTTTCTCAGAGATAAAGAAATTAAGGAACAGTTCTCAGTTACGGTCTCTAATAAGTACCAGGTGTTGCAGCAGTTAGCTGAAGATGTCAACACAGAAGTCTGCTGGGATCAGATCAAAGGAATCTGGAATGAATCTTGCGTAGAAGTTCTTGGCAAGAAAGAAAGGAAACATAAAGCATGGATAACACCAGAAACCATTAAACTGATTGAAGATAGGAAAAGTAAAAAGGCAGAATTAAACAATAGCAAAACTAGAGCTGCTAAAGCTAGAGCTCAGGAGAATTACACAGAAGCCAACAAGGAAGTTAGGAGGCATATAAGGGCAGATAAAGTGAAATATCTAAATGATCTAGCACAAGAAGCGGAGACAGCAGCAGCAAAAGGAAACCTCAGAGAACTTTACAGTAACACAAGAAAATTTGTAGGTAAATATAGTCAGCCAACTGGATCAATCAAAAATAGTCAAGGAAAGGTACTTACTAACACTAAAGATCAAATGGACAGATGGGTTGAATATTTTGAAATGCTTCTAAATAGACCAGGCCCAGAGGTTCCCCCAGATATCCAGCCTTTAGAAATGGAACTGAATATCAACTGTGAGATACCATCCAAAGAGGAAATTAGAAAAGCTATAAATCTTCTTAAGGAAGGAAAGGCGACAGGCCCAGATGGTATCCCAGCTGAAGCCATCAGGACCAACATAAACACATCAACAGAATTGCTACATAGATTATTCAGTAAAGTCTGAGAGACCGAAGAAATACCAGCAGACTGGAGAGAAGGATATCTTGTGAAACTGCCCAAAAAAGGTGATCTAAAGGAGTGTGAAAACTATAGAGGAATTATGTTGCTGTCAGTTCCTGGAAAAATATTAAGTAGAATTATTTTGGAAAGATTAAAAGATGCTATTGATAAAATGCTAAGAGATGAGCAGGCAGGTTTTCGGTCCAACAGATCCTGCACTGATCAGATAGCCACATTACGTATTATAATAGAGCAAAGCATTGAACTGAACTCACCACTTTACATTGGATTTATAGACTATGAAAAAGCATTTGACAGCATTGATAGGGAATCTCTCTGGAAATTGATGGGGCACTATGGAATCCCACAGAAAATTATCAATTTAGTAAAGGCAACATATAAAGACATGAAATGTCGAGTTCTTCATGAGGGAAAGCTAACAGATGCATTTGAAATAAAAACAGGTGTGCGACAGGGATGTCTTTTGTCGCCACTCCTATTTTTACTGGCTATAGACTGGACTATGAAAACAGTTACTGCTAACACCAAGAATGGAATTCAGTGGACCCCTACAAAACAGCTTGATGATCTGGACTTCGCTGATGATATTGCTCTTCTGTCCCATTCACGGAATCAGATACAAGATAAATTAAATATACTCAATGCGAGATCACAGCAGCTTGGTCTGAAAATCCATAAAGGAAAGACAAAGATAATGAGAATAAATCAGGCAAATAGTAATGTGGTTTCTCTTAATGGCACACCACTCCAAGACGTGGAGTCGTACACCTATTTGGGCAGTAATGTAGATAAAGATGGAGGAACAGATAGAGATATTAAAATAAGAATACAAAAGGCAAGAGGGGCTTTCATAGCACTAGGGAATTTGTGGAGGTCAAAAGAAATTAAAAGAAATACTAAACTAAAAATTTTTAATTCTAATGTCAAATCAGTACTATTATATGGGGCAGAAACATGGAGAACAACCAAGGCAATTACTAATAAATTACAGACATTCATTAACTGGTGCCTGCGCAGAATAGAGGAAATAAAATGGTATGATAGAATAACTAATGTAGAACTTTGGGAGAGAACTAAACAGGCTCCAGTGGATCAGGTGGTGAGGAAAAGACGCTGGCGTTGGATAGGGCACACACTGAGAAAACAGGAGAACAGCATAACTAGAATGTCTTTGCATTGGAACCCACAGGGGCATAGGAAAAAAGGAAGGCCAAAAAACACATGGAGAAGAGAGCTGGAGAATGAGGTTAGAAAGATTGGGAGGACATGGGGAGAGCTCCATGTAATGGCGAAGGATAGAACGACTTGGCGTGAGTTGGTTGAGGGCCTATGCTCCATTGAGGGATAAAAAGGCAGAAGAAGAAGAAGTTTGCATTTGCTTTCTGAAAAATAATCAAAATTTATTTCTAAAATTGGCGCACAAAGAAATCATTCTGCATTAAATTATTTTAGTGTATGAACTTTATTTGGTCCTACAAACTACGGGACAGCCGTGGTGTAGCGACTAGACTCTCACTTGCGGAACGGAAGGTCGAGGGTTCGGATCCTCTCGGAGCTGGACTTTTTTAAAGAAAACCTTGGCTCCCAGGTCGACCCAGCCTTCAGTGTGTACCAGGGGAAAGTCATGCGAAGTAAAGGCGGGCGGTGTTATGTTGACCACATCTCCCAACAAATCGGTCAAATATTGGTCTAGCCCTATAAGTGCAATACACTTGAAATCGTAGAGAGGGTCCCTTACTTACTGACGCGATGCACATATGTGCACCTACAGTCAGCAAATATACCTCTTTATCTGATCTTATTATGTCGATATACACACTTCTTTTTTAGTCCTATTATCTCCTTGTACACACTTTAGTTGGTCCAGTTATTTTAGTGTGCATACTTTATTTGACCCTATTATTTCCAATTAGATTCTTGATTTGTCCAATTATCTTCTTAAGATGTTCACACTTAAGTTGGTCCAGTGTTTGAGTGTGCATACTTTTTTTGGTCCTATTATTTCCATGAAGATACTTTATTTGTCCAATTATCTTCTTAAGATGTTCACACTTTAGTTGGTTCAGTTATTAGATGGTGCATACTTTATTTTGTCCTATTATTTTCACGTAAATACTTTGTCCTATTATCTCGATGCAGATACTTGTACCTGCAGTCAGTTGATATGCCTCTTTATTTGGTCCTATTATTTAAACGTACAAACTCTATTTGGTCCTATTATTTAAACGTACATACTCTATTTGGTCCTATTATTTAAACGTACATACTCTATTTGGTCCTATTATTTAAACGTACATACTCTATTTGGTCCTATTATTTAAAAGTACATACTCTATTTGGTCCTATTATTTAAACGTACATACTCTATTTGGTCCTATTATTTAAACGTACATATTTGGTCCTCTATTTGGTCCTATTATTTAAAACGTACATACTCTATTGGTCCTATTATTTAAACTCATACTCTTTGGTCCTATTATTTAAACGTATTTGGTCATACTCTATTTGGTCCTATTATTTAAAAGTACATACTCTATTTGGTCCTATTATTTAAACGTACATACTCTATTTGGTCCTATTATTTAAAAGTACATACTCTATTTGGTCCTATTATTTAAACGTGTCATACTCTATTTGGTCCTATTTTTAAAACGTACATACTCTATTTGGTCCTATTATTTAAACGTACATACTCTATTTGGTCCTATTATTTAAAAGTACATACTCTATTTGGTCCTATTATTTAAACGTACATACTCTATTTGGTCCTATTATTTAAAAGTACATACTCTATTTGGTCCTATTATTTAAACGTACATACTCTATTTGGTCCTATTATTTAAAAGTACATACTCTATTTGGTCCTATCTTTTAAACGTACATACTCTATTTGGTCCTATTATTTAAAAGTACAGACTCTATTTGGTCCTTATCTTTTTAACGTACATACTCTATTTGGTCTATTTAAAAGTACATACTCTATTTGGGTCCTATTATTAAACGTACATACTCTATTTGGTCTATTATTTGGTCCTCCCTATTATTTAAAAGTACCTACTCTATTTGGTCCTATTATTTTAAAAGGACAT
>CAJHNH020003845.1:0-2500 GCA_905116865.2 Candidula unifasciata
GCAGCAACGAACCTCAAGGGCTCGGAATGCTGAAGAGAAAGAAAAAGAAGTTGATGTGGCTAAAGAGGTGACTGTGTTAACGAATCAGTCACAAGTTTAAGCAGAATTAGAAACCAAAATATTGTTAGCTGAGATTAATGAAAGACAGTGTTGGAGATATTGTTAACACTAAGGTGATGTGATTGTATATACAGGTGACTCTGTGTTGAGGGGCAGACGAAGTACATTGGTGATCATAGCGAAAGCGAATAGACGTCGCTCGGTGCAACAAAGCCTCACATTTGATATCTAGTTTGAGAATAGAAGTGGAGGCAGTCACTGCTGCCTATCGCTGTATTGAGAATCAGCTGTACACACATGCCGTCATTGTAACTGACTCACAGAGCATGTTGAGAAAAGTGGAGACAGGCATGCTCCGTGCAGAATGGCAAGCATCACTTCAAAGGTCCCGGATAATTAGCATCCTTTGGATATTCTCTCCAGGTCATGCCAGTGTATTAGGAAATGAGCAGACAGATAGACTGGCCGGCTCTGCACCACTTGGAGGTGAAATGATGTATGACAAGCTGAATGTTGTCAGGGCCCTTCGGTAGCGAGTGAACATTGCCGATGAACAGATAGATCATTACGGTCAGGGGAGAACGGCACTTCGAGCAGTTACAAGGGGATCTGGCCGACGTTCTACCCTCAGGTGAGACGGATATACAATCAGACAGTTACTGTTACCATAGGAATATTTACTTTTCGTTTCTTGCTGAAGATGGAGACGGAGCGCTTATGAGGGTGTCCCAAGTGCTGTGATATCGATTCCTAATTCAATATTTAATTCAACATTGTTAACGAGGCTATACTTTGCCAGAATGCTCTTTTTTTTTTTGCAGGCTGGTTAAGTTGGGAAAATGCTGAATGCACGTGATCGTAGCGTTGACGAATTTAAAGCAAGTAGAGCCTGGTTCTGGACATTTCGTCGCAGAACTGAAATTCATAATGTTGTAATTCCGGGATGCCATCTGCGGGGCTTGCGCCTTGCGTTGGTTTCGACAGTGGTATCGAGAAGCCGACCGTCCAAAAAGCAATGGCAAACTACTAGACGTAAATTTACCTAGAAAAACCACAACAGCCAAATAATGCTGGGGTTGGTTCTGCAACGTCCTGTAAAGGGACGCAACTAAGTTTGAATGATTTTTGTCGACAGGGTTAACTTCCTTTTACCAGGTTCTAGTAGCTGGATGAGACCGTCACATGAAGCACAAATGATGTAGCTCTATTGAAAATTTCTCCGACTCTAGTGATGTAGAAAGTGAAATGAACCCACCACCTTCAGAGCGTGACGTAAAGAGATTAGCCACCAGGCCACGGAGACGCCCATTCTTTTCTCAGTTAACTCTTCTAGTCCCGAGGATTGATTATATCGCCCCCCCTCTCTCCCCCCCCCCCAAAAAAAAAATATTGGAAGCAGGGGCGCCAGAACTGGAAGCTCATGTCACTTGAGGCTACCTTTGCCCCTCCCAATCCCACAATGATTTTGCAATGAAGCTGGACAACGGGGATATTCTAGACACCATACATGAACGACTGCTGACAGAAGACACCAGTTCAGATGAAGTAACATGTGCAAGAGTGAGGGAACGAGGAATTAGGCGTGGGTCCGGCAAGGAGGGGCGGATGAGTGGAAGAAAACGACATGTGTATAATCATTGTGCTACGGGAACAGTTAGTATCTACACCTTAGGAGATTTGCTACTGGAGGCAGATCATCTATGGGTATTCCCTGTGTGCTATGATGTCGATTCTTAAATCAGTAATCAGCAATAAGGAGTTATGCAGGCTCATTTAACCTTTGTATAGAAATTCTCTTAAAAAAAGTGTATCTTTGTTACTTTAAAAAAATTGTTATAATTATATTATTATATTTATTACCCATTCACCACCATATTATTAGGAAGCCGTCGTGGTATAGCGGCTAGAAGCTAGCCTGCGGATCCGCAGGTCGTGAGTTAACATCCACATGGTGCTAGATTTTGTTTTTTAAACATAACCTTGGCTCCGAGGTCGACTCAGCATCACAAGAAATATCAGGTAAAGTCCTCGGAAATAAAGGCAGCCAGCGTAATGTTGACGACATGACACATCGAGGGACAAACTGGTCTATACAAACATGAGTCTAACCTCACATGCCCGATGCACCACTGGCGAGTAAAGTAATCGTTATATAATTAAAAGAATTATTATACTCTTAGACTAGGATGAGGTTGTTTGAGATTAGAAAAAAAGCATGGAAAATATCTTCTTCTTCTTCGCGTTCACCAGCTGTAAACTCTGGCAGAAGGCTCTGGTTGCTCGTCCACTACTGAACTGCAGTCCAGCTCCAGAACCTGAGTGTTGCGTGTGCATCAGTTTTACAGATCTCATTCTCTTGGATACAGACAGTTGGTTCCTTGCCTCTCCGGCAGATGCACTCCCACTTCAAAGGAAGCTCCCCAATTAGTCGACTCTTATG
>CAJHNH020003845.1:5000-55356 GCA_905116865.2 Candidula unifasciata
TGTATATGTATGTGTGTCTATGTGAGTGATGGAATGAATGTGAGAGTGAGCAGGTGTGCGTGTTCGCATGCGTTTACCATCTATGTATTTCCCACTTGATATTCATATTGTGTATATTGCTGTATGAACAGAACATGCTTTAATGCTAAAATACAACTGCGAATTTTGTGTTATGTTTCTTATGCTCCAGCGCTCTTACTACTTATGTTTTGACGTATCCGTGGTGTGCCTGTGTGTATTTAGGTTTCCTACAATGAAAATGCAAATTGTTTGGGGTAATATTGACAATATTGACTAATTATTAATCAAGGAAACCTTTCCCTGTTGTGGAACCGACCTTTTAAGTGCTTCCGCACATTTAATGGTTTGTGCAAAGCAAGTGTGAACATTTCAACTCTGGACGTGATGCCTAGCTCATTTCTGTCCAGCGCAGTTCCTAGTGAAGTTCGGCTTATAAACTATGGAGAGGACCAAGTCCATCTCAGCTAAGTAACTAGGGATACCCTGGAACTGCGGCCACCCAACACACTAGTTCTCACTTTTACTTTTGTCAAAAGGTCTTGCAGCGATGACTTGTGAAGTGTTGAAGGCAGCCCAGGAGTCTTTCTTGAAGAGTTCAGTTCTGAGCTCATTAGTTTCCTTGAATTTTCCTCTGCTTTTATTTACTTTTCAGAGTCTTCGCCTATGTTTTACTTATTACATTATGTATTATTATTATGGATTCAGATTTGTCAGTGGCTAGTCGTTTCCAGTTCTTTTAGATTCGATTTTGTGTGAATGTGGTGGTGTTTGGTCAGATTCATTACTGTGTTATATTTTGACTATGATAGGTTTGCTATCTAGTCTGGGGGTTTCTATGTGTTAAGGAGGTCAAGCCAAATTGTGCCCAGGTATAATCATTATTATTTTAGTAGGAATCATAATTTTAGTCGCCTCACCACTGAAGTGATGTTGGATAGTCGTTGGAGCTACGGAGTACCTTCTAGACCAATGCGAGCCACCATCTAACTTTAAATCACTTCAGAGTGTCATTGATTACTAATAAAGACATGCTACAGACGCATCATGTGACAGATGGGTTGTGTCGTGTTGAAAGATCAGTATTTTCTTATTAGCCAACCACAAACATGGGAAATCCACAGGACACGGGAAAATCACAAATTTCAGGGGGTGGTAGACGAAAGAGCTTAAAAATCCATACATTACTACACAAAATACTTACCACAACTTTTTCGCCATTTTCCAGATCCAAAAGTATGAAGGATTCTCCTTTGTCATGATGGCGATTATTTTGACGATAATTCTGATAAAGAAAGCGGCACGGCTGTTTAAACGTGACCTTACACGTCTGTTTTGAGGCTCTGACCCCGTAGCCAGGCAACGAGCGTACACGAAGATCCCTGTCTGTATTTGGCTCCGAGCCACGTTTTGGTGAGAAGAATTTCTTCGGAGACAGGGCATCCACCGAGAGTCTGCGTGAGCGGTGGAAGTCTGGGTTCGTAGCTGACATGATATCTGTTGGGAGGCGAACGATTTCCCTGTAGTTTTCCATTCTTGTGAATTTCCTTATTCAATAGTATTTTAAAAGAATTGCTATCAGAAGCGGATTTAGGCTTGACTCAGCTCTACTCTGTATACAGCCCTGAGGCACCTACTGTTTTACGTTAAATCAGCTCATCTCACAAAACTGTCAATTATATCATCATCATACACTTTTTAAATATATGTATATTGTTCATATATTGTCGTTTATTTTTTTTTTAAACTAAATAATAAAGAATGTGTTTGAAAATCACAGAAATTATATACTTCTTCAAAAAGGCTGTAGGTTACAACTTGGAAGATTATTTGGGGGTGGGGTTGGGGAAAGGGGGAGGGGAGGGTTAAATATATCACCCAGAAAGGTACATTTACAATTTATATGGCGGTAATAGCTGTGAAAAAGGCCCTAAAATGGCTGAAAACTCAAGAGTTTACCAGTGCATATTTGCTCAGTGACTCACTGGGCATGCTACAAAAGATCAAGGCAGGGTACATATGGAAACAGTGGCTCCATCTGATACAGAACGTGGTGTTTCTCAAAACTACCTTCATTTTTATCCTAGGATATACTGATGTTAAAGGCAATGAGAGAGCAGACGCCCTGGCTGGCAGTACGACTATCAGGAATGGGCCTTCACTGGACAGGAGGGGCATCACCAGTGCCATACGAGAGACTAAACACCGTGAGGCTTTCGGTTTCGTGGAAGATGGTTTTTCACTGAACTGACTGCATACTTTGGGTGTACCAGTTAGCGCCGCGAGACAGGAAAATCATGCGGGAGCCACCCGTAGTTACATCAGCCAGAACAGAATGGGAGTTGTTAGCCTAGAAACACTGAGACACGCTCAGGGGAAGATCGGAGCACTTGTGGTCATGCCGGGGTGCGATAAAAAAAAAATCTTTAAATGAACAATAAACAATGAACAATGAACAATGAAATAAAACTGTATTCGGAAAAAACTTAAGATCATTTGTTGAGGTCTTTGCTGATAGTTTGACCGGTAACTACAACATATCTAGCCTGAACCTAAACCCGGCACTGGTTGCTACCCAGACTAAATGTAGTGGAGTTAACAAACGACATCACAGCACTCAGGATATTCCTATGAGGGCTCCGGCTTCCTCTTTACCACCTAGCGCACAGGTCATTTTCCCACGGTATCAATAGCAGTTTGACTGAATGTCCATCATTCGCTTCCTTGACGTTTGACTAGCCAGTAATTAAAGTAAATAAGTGTAAATGGTTTTTGTCCACACTTTCATTGCACCGTGCATATAGCACAAGTTACTATAAAAGACCATACTGAGGATTAAGGGCTAGATCTTTATTTTATTGACCAGCTGACAGTCTGCAGGTGATGTGGTCAATATCGAGCCGGCCGCCTTTACGTCCCAGGACTTTACCTATTCCCCATTTGAGGCTGGGTTGACCAGAGAGTCACGATTTTTATTGTAAAAACAAGTCCGATCTTGTTAGGACCTGAACCTACGGCCTTTGGACCTGCAGACAAGCGTGTGGCCGCTACGCCAGGGCAGCTCCTATCGTGCATATAGTATCACACCTAGATTTTTATAGACCAATCGACACTCTATGGGAGATGTGCTTAACATTACGCCGGTCGCTTTCACTTCCCATGAAAATACTTGGCACCCATTTTAGACTGGCTTGACATAGAAGCCAAGGCAGACTAGTAAACAATAACCTAGAAAAACACAATCCCGGTTCTTACGTTCTTGACCACTGGACATTGATTCCCAATTTTTTGTTACATTATAAGTGACCATATAAAAACATATAGCACACACGCACACACACAAACGGTTAAATTATATCCCTACGTCCTTTTTAGGACGTAATTTTTTGTTTTTTGAAGCCCCGCTCTGGCTTTTGCCAGGGGCCGCAATATAGGCAGGCCATAAATATGGCCAATTTTCTGAATGCGGTTTCTGGGACCTCTCCACGGTGATCATCATCCACATGGTGGCACTTTGTGTCATCGGGTGTTTATCGCATGTTTGATGTCCTAGTGGGGTAGAAAGTCAGTCAGTCAGACACACGCGCGCGCATAGACACACATTTGTAAATGAATATGAAACCGGAAGTGCTGGGTACCTCAAATCACTTTGACCTACTTACTAGAACCAAACAGAACACAACTATATTACTTTTATCTTTATTGTCGTCAAGCTGCAACTTTTATTACCTATCCCACGCAGTAATCTTTTATAGGCAATAGCTTTCTAGGCATGTTTGTAATGAACATTCTTTTCTATACTTCGTGTCGTACCCAGTAAATAGTCAAAGACATAGTTTTTTAACCGCTGCAACATGGATGGCTAAACGTGTACCAGTTCGCCAGTAAAGGCAAAAAGGAAAATAACAATAAAATAGTTCCTTTATTACTTATTTACATAGTAGTTGAATACTGTAATGTAGCTATTTCAGTCAGTTTAGGTGTATGTAATGTGTTTTGGTTCTTGTGGCTGTTCTTCTGATAAAGGTTTTTCGCGGCCCCTGTTTGTTTATTGTAAGTGCTTTTGTAAATTTGACATGTTTTACGTGTTGCTTATCCTTTTCTCTGATTTCTCTTCCCTGTCTGTCCCAACTTGCTTTAGACAAGTTAAATCATGGGACATTATTATTATTATTATTATTATTATTATTATTATTATTATTATTATTATGTGTTCGCCTTCCAGAAAGCAATGGCAAAATACTGGACGTAATTTGCCTAGAGAAACCACACAACAGCCAGTGGCTGTTGGGGTTGGTTCTGCAACGTCCTGTAAGGGATACGCAACTAACCGAGGTTCGCCTTAAATGTACTTTTAACACGCCCAACACATCCGAGGGAAAGTAGAGGACCCCTTTCCACACCTTTATGCGTACTAGGTATATAGAGCTAGACAAATATTATATAGACCAAACGACACTTGGTTGGTGATGTGGTCAGCATCACGCCGGCCGTCTTCACTTCCCAGGACTGCACCTGGTACCCACTCAATGCTGGGTCGACCTGGAAGACAAGGTCATTTTTGAAAATAGTCCGACTTCCATCAGAACCCCAACCCACGACCAAACACAATTATGCCCTGGAACCCACACACGATCTCAAACACAATTATGCCCTGGAACCCACACACGATCTCAAACACAATTATGCCCTGGAACCCACACACGATCTCAAACACAATTATGCCCTGGAACCCACACACGATCTCAAACACAATTATGCCCTGGAACCCACACACGATCTCAAACACAATTATGCCCTGGAACCCACACACGATCTCAAACACAATTATGCCCTGGAACCCACACACGATCTCAAACACAATTATGCCTGGAACCCACACACGATCTCAAACACAATTATGCCCTGGAACCCACACACGATCTCAAACACAATTATGCCCTGGAACCCACACACGATCTCAAACACAATTATGCCCTGGAACCCACACACGATCTCAAACATAATTATGCCCTGGAACCCACACACGATCTCAAACACAATTATGCCCTGGAACCCACACACGATCTCAAACACAATTATGCCCTGGAACCCAGACACGATCTCAAACACAATTATGCTCTGGAACCCACACACGATCTCAAACACAATTATGCTCTTGAACCCACACACGATCTCAAACACAATTATGCTCTTGAACCCACACACGAGCTTAAACACAATTATGCCCTGGAACCCACACACGATCTCAAACACAATTATGCCCTGGAACCCAGACACGATCTCAATTATGCTCTGGAAACACAATTATGCTCAAACACAATTATGCTCTTGAACCCACACACGATCTCAAATACAAGTCTGTTTGAATATAACAGCACCAGAAACACTGTTTAGAGTAATACAATCGCGACAAACATCCGTTGAAAATATTCATATTTTGTAAACTATACTGTTTGCCTCAGAAATATCAGCGAATTAATTACATGTCTAATAAAAAAAATTAAAAAAAATCATATGTTCAGTAACTCTAAAACGTTCAATTTCACGATAAGCACTCATTTTCTGGTGTAAATCAGGAATGTGATCACATTTTAGAATAAAATCACCCTAAACATTTGTTAAAACAACAGTGTTTAGATTCGTAAACTGACAAGTAAAACTAAATACAATTCGGTTATCTAGTATTATTTACAGCTTACGTAAACAAGAACTACACAAGAGCGATCATATTGATTAAGTCAATGAACCGAGAAGGATGAATTCGCTACTTAAATCTACACATGCATGTGTAGCATCGAACCCTTACCATACAGCATAGATGAAACTATCTGGTATGTGGCGTTTATCAATATTATTTATAACTATGTAGCTAGCTTACAGATCGAAAACATGGTTGTTAATCGTACACAATCATCAAGTGTATAATCAGTAATCGTTTCGTTTATGCAGATATTGACTGTCAGCAGAAATATATTTCACCCTGTGGCGCACAATGGAATGGCCAGTATCGTGTGTGTACTCTGTGACGATACTGTAGAAAATCGATGTGGGTCCCTAGTGAAAGACGTGTATCGATAGTTAAAACTGTGCTGACAACTTTTCCAGATTCGAAATGGAGAATAAAGTGATTAGCGCTGTTGCATGTCTGGTCGGTGATCGTTGGTTCAAATCTGCATGTTTTGGATTCTTAGAGGTGGACATTGCCATAATCCTTTTCCGGGTGGGTTTATTTTGGGGTTTGAAAAGAACTGACTCACTGCCTCCAGCAGGCGTGTCCTAAAGAGACAAGTAGTAAGGGGTGGCCCCTTCGAAGTCAGGGTCTGTTTGTCCTGAGAGGTAAGGAACCAACAGTCAGCATACAAATAAGGGAAGGAGAAGGGGGGATGTGGGAGATGTGGCTGCGTGGTCACGAGTGTGGTGTCCGCCTCGAGTGCTAGAGTATCCGGTTTCAAGCCCCGGTGAAGGTTGGGATGTTCTAACGTGAACTTGAATTTGGACTCAATTTCCTCTGGTCTCTTGGCAGTTGAAAATCGAAAACTGTAGCCAAACGGTGCAGCCCAGGCAAAATTTGGAGATAAAAGTCTACCATCCCCCTCCCCAGCCTGAAACAATCTACACCTCCCCCCCCCCCCACCCCCACTAGTATTTCAGGATCCTGACCGATGTAGCAGAGTAAGCTGGGATTCTTCAGACTCAGGTGTAAGAAATAATAGAAGAAAGAAGGAGCAGAAGAAGAAGAAGAAAGAAGAAGAGAAGAAGAAGAGAAGACAGAAGAAGAAGAAGAAGAAGAGAAAACAAGAAGAAGAGAAGAAGAAGAAGAAGAAGAAGAAGAAGAAGAAGAAGAAGAAGAAGAAGAAGAAGAGAAGAAGAAGAAGAGAGAGAAGAAGAAGAAGACGAAGAGAAGAGAAGAAGAAGAAGAGAAAAGAAGAAGATAGAAGAAAGAAGACGAAGAAGAAGAAGACGAGAAGAAAAGAAAAGAAGAAAAAAGAAGAAGAAGAGAAAAAAGAAGGAAGAAGAAGAAGAAAAAAAGAAGAAGAAGAAAAAGAAGAAAAAGAAAAGGGAAAAGGAAAAAAGGGAAAAAGAAGGGAAAAAGAAGAAGAAAAGAAAAAAGAAGAAGAAGAAAAGGGAAAAAAAGAAGAAGAAGAAGAAGAAGAAAAGAAAAGAAGCGAAGAAAAAAAGAAGGGAAAAAGAAGAAGGGAAAAAGAAGAAGAAGAAGAAAAAGAAAGGGAAAAAGAAGAAGAAGAAGAAGAAGAAGAAAGAAAAAAAGAAGAAGAAGAAGAAGAAGAAGAAGAAGAAGAAAAAAGAAGGAAAGAAGAAGAAAAAGAAAGAGAAGAAGAAGAAGAAGAAGAGAAAAAAAGAAAGAAGAAGAAGAAAAGAAGAAGGGAAAAAGAAGAAGAAAAAGAGAAGAAGAAGAAAAAGAAAAAAGAAGAAGAAGAAGAAGAAAAAAGAAAAGAAGAAGAAAAAAGAAGGAAGAAGAAGAAGAAGGGAAAAAGAAGAAGAAGAAGAAGGGAAAAAAGAAGAAGAAGAAGAAGAAGAAGAAGAAGAAAGAAGAAGAAAAAAAGAAGAAGAAGAAGAAGAAGGGAAAAAAAGGAAAAAAAGAAGAAGAGAAGAAGAAGAAGAAAGGGAAAAAGAAGAAGAAAAAGAAGAAAAAGAAGAAGAAGAAGAAGAAGAAAGAAGAAAAAAGAAGAAGAAGAAGAAGAAGAGAAGAAAAGAAGAAGAAGAAGAAGAAGAAAAGGAAAAAAAGAAGAAAAGAAGAAGAAGAAGAGAAGAAGAAGAAGAAGAAAAAAAAAAAAGAAGAAAAGAAAAAGAAGAAAAAAGAAGAAGAAGAAGAAAAAGAAGGAAAAAAGAAAAAAGAAGAAGAAGAAGAAGAAGAAGAAGAAGAAGAAGAAAAAGAAGAAGGAAAAAGAAGGGAAAAAGAAGAAAAAGAAAAAAGAAGAAGAAGAAGAAAGAAGAAGAAGAAGAAGAAGGAAGAAAAGAAGAAGAAGAAGAAGAAAAAGAAGAAAAGAAGAAGAAGGAATAAAGAGAAAAAGAAGAAGAAAAAAGAAGAAGAAAAAAAGAAAAGAAAAGAAAAGAAGAAAAGAAGAAGAAAAGAAGAAGAAGAAGAAGAAGAAGAAGAAGAAGAAGAAGAAGAAGGGAAAAAGAAGAAAAGAAAAAAGAAGAAAGGGGAAAAAGAAGAAGAAGAAGAAGAAGAAGAAGAAAAAAGAAGAAGAAGAAGAAGAAGAAGGGAAAAAAAGAAGAAGAAGAAGAAAAGAAAAAGAAGAAGAAGAAGAAGAAGAAGGAAGGGAAAAAGAAGAAGAAGAAAAAGAAAAAGAAAGAAGAAGAAGAAGAAAAGAAGAAAAAGAAGAAGAAAAAGAAGAAGAAAAAAGAAGAAAAAAGAAGAAGAAGAAGAAGAAAAAAGAAGAAGAAGAAGAAGAAGAAGAAGAAGAAAAGAAGAAAAGAAAAAAGAAGAAGAAGAAGAAGAAAAGGGAAAAAGAAGAAGAAGAAAAAGAAAGAAAGAAGAAAAAGAAAGAAAGAAGAAAAAGAAAGAAGAAGAAGAAGAAGAAGAAGAAGAAGAAAAAGAAAGAAAGAAGAAGAAGAAGAAGAAGAAGAAAAAGAAAGGAAGAAGAAGAAGAAGAAGAAGAAAGGAAGAAGAAGAAGAAAAAAAGAAGAAGAAGAAAGGGAAAAAGAAGAAGAAGAAAAAGAAAAGAAGAAAAGAAGAAGAAGGAAGAAAAGAAGAAGAAAGAGAAGAAGAAGGGAAGGGAAAAAGAAAGAACGAAGAAGAAGAAGAAGAAAAAGAAAAAAGAAGAAGAAAGAAGAAGAAAAGAAGAAAAAGAAAAAAGAAGAAAAGAAGGGAAGGGAAAAAAAGAAGAAGAAGAAGAAGAAGAAAAAAGAAGAAGAAGAAGAAGAAGAAGAAAAAAGAAGAAGAAAAAAGGGAAAAAAAGAAAAAAAGAAGAAGAAGAAAAAAAGAAGAAAAGAAGAAGAAAAAAGAAAAGAAGAAGAAAAAAAGAAGGGAAAAAGAAAAAGAAAAGAAAGAAGAAAAAAAAGAAGAAGAAGAAAAGAAGAAGAAGGGAAAAAGAAGAAGAAGAAGAAGAAGAAGAAGAAGAAGAAAAAGAAAAAGAAAAGAAGAAGAAGAAGAAAAAAGAAAGAAGAAAGAAGAAGAAGAAAAAGAAAAGGGAAAAAGAAAAAGAAAAAGAAGAAAAGAAGAAGAAGAAGAAGAAGAAGAAGAAGAAAAAGAAAAAAGAAAAAGAAGAAGAAAGGAAGAAGAAGAAAAAGAAGAAGGGAAAAAAGAAAAAAGAAGGGAAAAAGAAGAAGAAGAAAAAAAAAGAAGAAAAAAGAAGAAGAAAAAAGAAAGAAGAAGAAGAAGGAAGAAGAAAAGAAGAAAAAGGGAAAAAGAAGAAGAAGAAGAAAGAAGGAAAAAAGAAAAAAGAAAAAGAAGAAGAAAAAGAAGAATTTAAAAAAGAAAAAGAAGAAAAAGAAGAAGAAAAGAAGGGAAAAAGAAAAAGAAGAAAGGGAAAAAGAAGAAGAAAAAGAAAAAAGAAAGAAGAAGAAGAAAATAAGAAAAAGAAAAGAAAAGAAGAAGAAGAAAAAGAAGAAGAAGAAGAAAAGAAGAAGAAGAAGAAAAAAGAGAAGAAGAAGGAAAAAAGAAGAAGAAGAAGAAGAAGAAGAAGAAAAAGAAGGGAAAAAAAAAAGAAGGGAAAAAGAAGAAAAAGAAAAAAGAAGGAAAAAGAAGAAGAAGAAGAAAAAAAGAAGAAGACGAAGAAAAAAAGAAAAAAAGAAAGGGAAAAAGAAGAAGAAAAAAAGAAGAAGAGAAGAAGAAAAAGAAGAAGAAGAAAAAGGGAAAAAGAAGAAAAGAAGAAAAAAGGGGGGGGGAAAAAAGAAGAAAAGAAGAAAAAGGGGAAGAAGAAGAAAAGAAAAAGAAGAAGAAGGGAAAAAGAAGGGAAAAAGAAAAAAGGGGGGAAGAAAAAGAAAAAAGAAGAAGAAGAAAGAAGAAGGAAAAAGAAGAAGAAGAAAAAGAAGAAGAAAAGAAGAAAAAGGGAAAAAGAAGAAGAAGAAGAAGAAAGAAGAAAGGGAAAAAGAAAAGAAGAAGAAGAAAAAAGGGAAAAAGAAAAAGAAGAAGAAGAAGAAGGAAAAAGAAGAAGAAAAGAAGAAGAAGAAGAAGAAGAAGAAAAAGAAGAGAAAAAAAAAAGAAAAAGGGAAAAAGAAAAAGAAAAAAAGAAGGAAAAAGAAGAAGAGAAGAAAAGAAAAAGAAGAAGAAGAAGAAAAAGAAAAGAAGAAGAAAAAAGAAAAGAAGGAAGAAGAAGAAAAAAGAAAAGAAGAAGAAGAAGAAAAGAGAAGAGAAGGAAAAAGAAGAAAAAGGAAGAAGAAAAGAAGGGAAAAAGAAAAAAGAAGAAGAAAAGAAGAAAAAAGAAAAGAAGAAGAAGAAGAAGAAGAAGAA
Organism: Candidula unifasciata; assembly: GCA_905116865.2. Classification (NCBI taxonomy): domain Eukaryota; kingdom Metazoa; phylum Mollusca; class Gastropoda; order Stylommatophora; family Geomitridae; genus Candidula; species Candidula unifasciata. Next base: position 15,436 of record CAJHNH020003845.1, read on the forward strand.
AAGAAGAAGAAGAAAAAAGAAAAAAAGAAGAAGAAAAAGAAGAAAAAAGAAGAAAGAAGGAAAAGAAGAAAAAAGAAGAAGAGAAGAAGAAGAAAAGAAGAAGAAAAGAAGAAGAAGAAGAAGAGAAGAAGGGAAGAAGAAGAAGAAAAAGAAGAAAAAGAAAAAGAAGAAGAAGAAGAAATTTGGGGTCGATTAAGTCCCAAAATTTGGGGTTAGCGGGATATTTCTAAATCATCTTTCAATCAGGGTTTCCCTGCCGGGCCCGCACTGAAAGGGTTTGGCTTTTATTGGATCTCTAACATATACTGGCCGGCTAAAATAGCTGGTCAAAATTGAGGTTCAGCTACTGAGGTGAGTGCTGAGCAGCGGATTTCATCTGGAATGTTTCTGACTGTGACCAACGTGGTGATTTCAACTGGCCTGCTACCACAGCATTGGCGATGCCTTATGTAATTAAATTGATCGCCTGTGCAAATGCGGAAAGTGTTTGTAAAATGGGGTAGCCGCCCTTTTCCCGCTGAATTTTCAATTTTTTCGCAAAATGAATTTTAACTGGAACAAGTACAACTTTATCGAACTTTAATCGAACCTTTCAATATTAATGTAACATAGTCTGTATTATTTAATTTAATCTTGCATCTAGTCTCCGTACATTTTCTCATTTTGTTTTATACGAGTCAGTCATGATACATGACTTTCTTTCTGCAGTTTGAATTGTGTTGCATTAATCAACAAGCATAAATAATGCGCTAAAAAGGATTGCTATTGGCATAGAGCTATAGAAATTTACGGAATTAATCTCCTTGGCAACAAACACACCGACCATAATGGCGTCTCCTAGCAACTGTATAAAACAAGGGAAGTGTGTGTTCGTCAGAAAATAAGATCACTTGATCATCTGGAAACCAGATAAGGAAATTTGTTATTGTTATTTTACAGCGTCAGTGTTGTGTTAGTTTAGATTGCGAATACCAGAATGTCTAATGTCGGGTGCTACGTGTGTAAGAGGTGCGACGTGACTTGGTTTATTGCATTCTGAGAATCTGTCTATAGCATTTCAAGTTGAAGGACCCTATTTTTTCTTTCTAAATAACCTATATGTGTATGTTCTTTTCTTTTATTTTACCCTTAATGTCAGAAACTTCGACATTTCGTAGGGAATTAATGGGAAAGTCCAATAGTATAGGGGTGTTAGGGTGTGAAAGGAACACAGACTAAAACTAACCCTACCCCCCAGCCCCCTATAACATTAGCTCATCTCGGGAATTCCCTACTGAATCTTGGAATCCCTGAGATGGGGTGAAATAAAAGAAAAAAACATATACATGCATAACAAAAATATATATATATATGTATGTATGTATGTATGTATGTATGTATGTATGTATGTATGTATGTATGTATGTATGTATGTATGTATGTATGTATGTATGCATGCATGCATGCATGCATGCATGTATGTATGTATGTATGTATGTATGTATGTATGTATGTATGTATGTATGTATGTATGTATGTATGTATGTATGTATGTATGTATGTATGTATGTATGTATGTATGTATGTATGTATGTATGTATGTATGTATGTATGTATGTATGTATGTATGTATGTATGTATGTATGTATGTATGTATGTATGTATGTATGTATGTATGTATGTATGTATGTATGTATGTATGTATGTATGTATGTATGTATGTATGTATGTATGTATGTATGTATGTATGTATGTATGTATGTATGTATGTATGTATGTATGTATGTATGTATGTATGTATGTATGTATGTATGTATGTATGTATGTATGTATGTATGTATGTATGTATGTATGTATGTATGTATGTATGTATGTATGTATGTATGTATGTATGTATGTATGTATGTATGTATGTATGTATGTATGTATGTATGTATGTATGTATGTATGTATGTATGTATGTATGTATGTATGTATGTATGTATGTATGTATGTATGTATGTATGTATGTATGTATGTATGTATGTATGTATGTATGTATGTATGTATGTATGTATGTATGTATGTATGTATGTATGTATGTATGTATGTATGTATGTATGTATGTATGTATGTATGTATGTATGTATGTATGTATGTATGTATGTATGTATGTATGTATGTATGTATGTATGTATGTATGTATGTATGTATGTATGTATGTATGTATGTATGTATGTATGTATGTATGTATGTATGTATGTATGTATGTATGTATGTATGTATGTATGTATGTATGTATGTATGTATGTATGTATGTATGTATGTATGTATGTATGTATGTATGTATGTATGTATGTATGTATGTATGTATGTATGTATGTATGTATGTATGTATGTATGTATGTATGTATGTATGTATGTATGTATGTATGTATGTATGTATGTATGTATGTATGTATGTATGTATGTATGTATGTATGTATGTATGCATGTATGCATGCATGTATGTATGTATGTATGTATGTATGTATGTATGTATGTATGTATGTATGTATGTATGTATGTATGTATGTATGTATGTATGTATGTATGTATGTATGTATGTATGTATGTATGCATGTATGTATGTATGCATGTATGTATGTATGTATGTATGATAGATAAAAGAAACAGCAAGGATATATGTAAGGCAATTAACACACTGACAAACAAAAACACTTCAACACGTGTGGTAACATCTAATATAAGATATGATTTCTGCAATTACTTTCAGGATGACATAGAGCAGATAAAGGCTACAATACCGAGCTATCCATGTGATTTGTCCATGCTGTCAACATTTTGTGAGAATAAATGCTCCAGAGATTTCCCCACTGACATACCTCTGATGTCAGCCAATGACGTTTTTAGATATCCCGCTAATCTTAAAAACAGTAATGCATCAGGTCTAGATGGTGTAAGCAATAGGATCCTTCGTTGTACTGCATCAGTTATCTGCACGTCATTAACCTTCATTTACAACCAGTGCATCGCCAAGGGTTACTTTCCACCAGCCTTTAAAATTGTCAAAGTCTATCCTCATCTTAAATTCAGATCATTAGACAGTAGTAATCACAGTAGCTATAGACCTATCTCTCTGCTATCATCCCTAGAACCACTAGAAAAACACATTCACAAAATATTACTCCGACATTTAGATCACAACGAAATTATTGTTGACAACATATTCTTGTCATACTGCCTTAACAAATATGATAGAAAACTGGCATCAGAATATTAACGAAGATAAGATATGTGGTGCAGTGTTTATAGACTTTAAAAAGGCCTTTGACACGATAGACCACACTATTCTTATCAGAAAGCTGGTAACAATGAAAGTGAGTTCCAACCTATTGACATTACTAACATCTTTTTTATTAAATAAAAAACAAGTTGTTTCACATAATAAATCTATATCACAGACTACTACTTTAAATACTGGAGTTCCTCAGGGTTCTATTCTTGGCCCCCTTCTATTTGCAATTTACATAAATGATCTGCCCTTAAGTCTGTCGTCGTCGTGCGATTTATTCGCTGATGACTGTACCATCTATTCAAATGCTCGAAAGTGTAATATACTAGAGTTGTCTTTGCAACAATAATTAAACAATGTAGTTAGTTGGAGCTACGCAAACCGCATGCAAATCAACATAAGTAAGACAAAATCTTTGTTAATAACAACAAGACAAAAACTGTGCACTTTAAACTCTCATAGAACTCTTCAACTCTACCTAGGTAACACATCAGTAGAAAGTTTAACTGAGCACAAAACTTTAGGCCTGATCATCGATGGAAATCTTACCTTCAACTCCCATGTGCAAACACTTGTTAAGCAAACTGCTACAAAGGTATACCAACTAGCAAAAATTAAAAACTTTCTGAATGAAAACACAAGAAAATTATTCTAGACTTCTCATATTCAGACCCACATAGACTATTGCTCCACAATATGGGATGGATGTGCAAATTCAGTCATCAAACGACTGAAAGCACTCCACAGAAGTGCTGTTCGTTTAATAGCTAATAGTCATGGAAGTGACTGTTCACACCTATATAAAGAACTTATATTTTTACCGCTCCAGGAACGCCTACTATTCAGTAAAGCTAAACTTATTCATAAAATCATATCTAAAAATGCTCCATGTTACCTTTGGCCATTATTTTAATACAATGGAAGACATAGCAAACGCCTTAACATAATGCCTATCTCTAAACCTAGAATAGACCTATACAAAACAAGCTTAGCCTACTCTGCAGCTCAGCTGTGGAATAATCTTCCACCGGGAAAAAAAAATCAATAAACTCTATAGATACAATCGGAAACTGTTCGAATATTATCTCACTACAGACTATATGCCCCCTTAAAAGATTATAGAATGTTAAGGCTTTGATGTATTTCCATGAGATGTCTTGATAATTTTTTTTTTTTGGGGTGGGGGGGGGGGGGGGGGGGGGGTTAAAAACTGAAGCCTATTATTGTTTAAAACTGAAGATGCCAGTCGAATGCATTCCAGTGTTTGTAACTAATATTTAATTGGTTTTGATGATGTTTATATTATGCAACCTTACATCATTTTTGGAATAGGCTTATTATTATACTCTTTAAAACGTTCAAGTAATGTCAGTATAAATTAGAGCAAATTCCAGCACATGTAATTAAGACTTAGATATTGTAAATTTGTTTCCTTTTTTTTTTTCCTTTTCTATATTTCTTAAATTTTTTATTTTACATTCCTCTTTTTATGAGGTACAAATAAAAAATTGTATGAAAGGAGCGGAGTGGATGGGCAGAATGATAGGCGGGCCTGCGTGCCCAATTCTTGACCCTTTGAAATTAAGTTTGTTCGTTCGTTCGTTCCTTCTATCTATCTATCTATCTATCTATCTATCTATCTATCTATCTATCTATCTATCTATCTATCTATCTATCTATCTATCTATCTATCTATCTATCTATCTATCTATCTATCTATCTATCTATCTATCTATCTATCTATCTATCTATCTATCTATCTATCTATCTATCTATCTATCTATCTATCTATCTATCTATCTACCTATCTATCTATCTATCTATCTAATCTATCTATCTATCTATCTATCTATCTATCTATCTATCTATCTATCTATCTATCTATCTATCTATCTATCTATCTATCTATCTATCTATCTATCTATCTATCTATCTACTATCTATCTATCTATCTATCTATCTATCTATCTATCTATCTATCTATCTATCTATCTATATCTAAGGAGGATTCAGGCTTTGAATGTAAATGCTTCAGTCGCATTTTTCGAGTTAGTTATTTAGAAAACAAATCTAATAAATATGTCAGAGACAAAATATACAAATTTGCAGGACATCAGGAGCCTCTCTTGGCAGTGGTGAAACTAGATTCGATTACATAGACTGTGCTTCAAGAAGCAATGACAGGGGGTGGAGAGGGGGTAGAAACGGAGGGCAAAAAAGAATCTAGAAAGACAACATCAAGAAATCGACAGCACTAAGTTTTTATACACTTATTCATCAAGCGGAAGACAGAGAAAGATGGCTGGTTTTATTTGCTAGTGCTTCCATCAATATACACCTACGACCCTGATGCGTCAAGGGTTATGTTATGGTCTGCGTATATATATATATATATATATATATATATAATATATATATATATATATATATATTATATATATATATATATATATCATATATATATATCAGTCCTTAAGAAAGAGAATAGGGGATTTTGAGCTGTAATGCTATAGAAAGATTCTCAGAATATCTTGGACAAAGAAGATAGAAAATATTGACATCTTAAAAGATCTGAACATCAAGGAAGATTGGCTAATAAACAGCATCCTTTCTCTGAAGCTGAAGTATTTTGATCATATGAAGCGACACAACGGATTGGAAAAAACTATAGCAAAAGGCATGGTGGCAGGAAGGAGGGGGAAGGGCCCGACCGACACGAAGATGGGCACAGGATATAAGTGACTACTTGAGTATGAAAGTATATGAGGCAGGAGAACAGGCGAGAGACTGAGTTTCTTTCAGTCAGACCGTGATGAGAGCGACGTTCTGCAAAGGACCTGCTACATGTTGATATATATATATATATATATATATATATATATATATATATATATGTGTGTGTGTGTGTGTGTGGGTATATATATATACATATATACCCATATACACACATAGCCATTGTTAGCGATTGCAGCGCAGTTTATATGGTGTTAGGCCACTGTTTCAATAGACACATCAGCACTAGACAGCTGTTGTATATAGCTTTCATACAATTATATTTGCCTGTGTCAGTTTTGGTCGGCTTCATCTGGGAACACTGGCTAATGTAATATCCCAACACAAGTTTAATAGGGTGCTGTTGTGGTCTAGCAGCTAAAATCTCGCCTGTGGATCCGAAGGTTGTGGGTTCAAATCTTAAGGTTTAAAAATGATCTTGGCTCCCGGGTCGATCCATCCTTAAATGGGTCCTAGGTAAAATTATGGGAAGTAAAGATTTTCCGTGTGAGGATGACCACATCATCTACCAGCTGTAAATTGGTTTGTAAAATATAGGTCTTGTACTTTAAGACCAATATACCTGAAGGCGTCGAAAAGGTAGAACTGTCAAAATTGTCTGGCCGGACACAATCTAAAACACTAAACTACTTCAAGCCACAAATCAAGAAACTTTAGACAGTATAGTAACCAAGAGAAGATGGAAATGGCGTGGCTACGTATATATATACCTATATATCTTATATATATTCCTGCCAAAACAGCTCTCACATGGACATCAGAGGGAAAGAGAAAAAAGGGGCGCCCAAAAACAACATTGAGATGAACGATGGAAAGTGACCTGAGTGCGGCATCCCTGACATGGAAAACTGCACTGAAGATTGCACAAGGACAGGAAAGCGTGGAAAGTCCTCTCCCTCACGTGTCACTAGGCATAAAGAGAATTGATATTGATGAGATCACTAATCTTAGCCTCACAGGACTGAAGATAACACCAGACTAGCGCAGCCGTTAACGATGCCTTCAATTTAATGTCGTTGAAAGTTGAACCGGGTATCTGGGATTTACCATGCTGACCTGCCATCCAGAAATATAGTTTTGTATTTCTGAGAGTGGCTAAATCATCAGACAGCAGCCTGTAGATGAAACAACAGAAGGAAAGATTCGAACCTTCGACACTGAGAGACAGCCAGCAGAAAGTTAGGCAGAATATCGAAGATTCGATAGCAGTGAAACAAAATATAGGAAGCAAGTAATGGACCCTTTTCCACACTTTCAGTCGTACAGGTCATATATCGCTAGATCTGAATTTTATAGACCAATCGGCAGTCGGTGGGTGATGTGGTTAACGTCACGCCTGTAACCTTTACTTCCTAAGACTTTACTTGGTTCTCTTTTAAGGCTGGGTTAACATGGGATCCAAGGTCATTTCTGACGAAAAAAGGTCCGGCTATGTAGACCTCAACCGGCGACCTTCAGACCCGCAGACGGTCTAGCCGCTACATCATGGTGGCTCCCTAGAGGCAACAAGAGGAGCCAGCAAAGCCTAGAGCAGAGGCTCCCAACCTGTGGATCGCGACTCTTCTGGGGGTCGAATGATCCTTTCATTGGTCTTAAACCATCAGAACACATATATTCACGAAAGTTATGAAGTACCAATGGAAATAATTTTATGGTTGGGGGTCACCACAATATGAAAAACTGTATTAAAGGGTCTCGGCATTAGGAAGACTGAGAACCACTTGTACAGAGTCTCTCCCATGGTAGGTAATGAAAGCGATGTCACACAAGAAAAAAATAAAAACTACTAGGTCATGATCAAAATACGAGAGAGGGTAGACATCCAGGGGTACCGATGGAAAAATGGCGAATAAGGTTATGATAATTCTATCATTTATTCATTATTTATCATTATTATTCTTTTGTGCTTACATATCGCATAGGGCTCCTAGTCTAGTTCTTCATTACGGTCGATCTTGTACAATCTTTTCGTTACGATGGATGATTCCAGATCAGCATCTTTGGTTTCTCTCGTCAACCCTGTTCTTTGAGTGTTTCTTTCCATGTGTGGATTCCGGAATCCCATTATGGGGGAAAGAAGATTAGTCCCACTGCCTTCCCAGCAAGCGTGTCATAGAAGTAGACTAACATCCTTCAAAGTGAAGAACAATTCCCTTGAAGGCAAGGAACGAAGAGTCTTCGTAAAAATAATTTACTTGTGTGAAACAAATGTGCACGCAACACTAAGATTCTGGAACAAGACTAAAGTTCAGAGGTGGACGAACCCAGAACTTTCCGCGGGAATTTACAGCTGATCAACTCAAAGAATAAGAAGAAGCCTACCTCTTTAACAGTCCTAGTGTCATCAATGAATGTGTGTTCCCATTTCAGAGTGTCTGATGATTCCGTGTTCTTTTCACAGGAAGCGCACAGTATGTAGCCATCGCGTTTGTGTGTGTGTGTGTTTTTTTTTTAACTTTTCATCTGTTGATACCAGCTGTTGTTCAGACATTTTTTTTTCAGCCTTGAATTTCTCACATCAAATGTTCATCAATTTTCTCAGGCATTTGTTTTCAAATTATTTAACTGTCGCCTCATGTCTTTAGTGGTACTCCGGCTTTCACTGCGAACATACTGACGCCAATGGGTTAAATGTTAAACGGCTCATACACAAATCACAGCATAGAAAAATGGGTTGAACAGTTAGCACTTTGCTTAAGATATTAGCCAGACTCCCACACGGACGAATGGATGCAATGATGGATAATTATCAGTAGGCAGACAGACTGGTGGAGGAAAAGATAGATAGACAGAAATACCTTGGCACAAGAAACAAAACATACCATGGATTTCACAGTGTCAACATATTTATAGACATCTGTCTCTTACCGCGGTTATCGTGGGGGTAGGGGGTTGGGAGCTGAGTCCTAGTTCCTTTTATTTTTTTCTTTGACCTTTTATCCTCCAATGAAGCATACAGCTCAATCCATGTCCTCCCGATCTTTTTTCTTGCCTTTTTTGTTACGCCTTTATTTCTTTTCCCCTGTGGGTTCCAGTGTAAAGACCCTTCTAGTTATATTAATAGGCACCATACCAAACCCAGCCCTCCTCCCCAATATACAAATATAGATATATTGGCAAGGAGGACCTTTTTAAAAACATTTTTAATAAGAATAAAATCTTCCGGCAATCTGCCCCACTCCCCCCCCCCTCCACCCACCCTATTCTTCACACACACCGGCATGCACAATTACATAGTTCCTTTTATTGGGTGTGTTAATAAATACCAAATTACTTCATATATTGTGTTACCATATTCAATTACCTTTCAGCGTATTATTATTATTTATTATTATTATTATTAAGTATTTAGACAAGGCCTATTTTGGAGGACCCCATCCTCTAACCAGATCTTTGAAGGGTCAACACTCCTATATATTTCTTGCGTGGACGCCCCTGATCTGAGAAGATATTGTTTGAGACACAACAGGCAGACATGCCAAGCCAATCTGCTTCACTGCTGTATCCACGACGGCTGCGTCTGTTGATAAAATGTGTGTTTACAGGAGCTATCAATACTTAAAATAGTTCAATAAAGAAGAATCAATAGCTGTGAATATGTTTTAAATTGTTTGTTGATCTCTAAATATGATGTTTTAAATACAAAATCTTGAATAAGTCAATGAATGAATGTAGAAGTGAGTCAGTGAGGGATGAATCAGGGAATTGAAACAAAATAATTAATGAAGGAAGATAAATTGTAACAAACGAATAAAATATGAATAAACGAACAAGAATCGGATAAGGGATTAATCAATGGTATCAATGGATTAAAAAAAACGAGGCAGTAATTAATGGGGTAACGAGTCCATGAAATAATGAATGCATGAACGAATCAATCATATACTGAATGATAGAAGGACTGAAAGAAAGGAAGACATGAAAATGGATGAATGAATTTCATAATGAATGAATGAAATGATGCAAAAATTTGAACCAGCTGTGGATCATTACTCTTACAAACACTCGGTCAGTCAGTCAATTAGTCGGTCAGTCAGTCAGTCATTAGCATGCCTTTGCAGAACCTTGCTCCCATAACAACCCTCCTGAAAACTTCTCAGCCACAAGCAAGACGTCCAGCTTCCGATACACCCATCTGGAGATCATCGGCTACATCCTACACCGTCTTCTCTTTGGCCGTCCTCTTCCTCTCTTCCCACCTATAAACCCCTCCATTATTGTTCTCTCTAAACTTTCGTGGCGTTTAAAGTTACCAAAATATTTAAATTGTTTGTGCTTTATCGTCTTTAATAGCTAACCTTCTTCAATATTCAGTTCTTGAAGTATGGATGCAAGTGTTCTTTTATTTACCCATGATATTCTTAAAACTCATAAACAATATACAGCAAAATATGGAACCCGGGCGGATGACCTGGTGCAGAGAGATAACAACGATGAAATGAAATATTCGAAACAGAAAAACTGATAAAGTAGCAGTTTGACAGAACGGGCAAACAGCAATGGAAGATAGCAGGAGATGGTCAAGAACTGACAGTCACGTCTAACTTGCTGCTAGTTGCCCGTATCGATCGATATTCTAGCACATCGATCCGACCCACTCAAGCGCAGACCTCCGATGGACCAGCCATCTCAGTGTCTCAATGCTTACCGTGCCTAGTAAGAATTGACTGGCATATCTTCTTTCTGTGCCTCGCGACAGGTTTCTACATGCTTGTTCTCGTGAAATACCCATTTCCAGCTAGCGGTTCATCGTGTCTGACTCCTTTGTCATAAAGTCTCTGGAACGCAGCTCATTCGATGTGTCTGCAAATTCTATACTTCTTCCTCCACCAGTCACCGCAGATACGGCCAGTCTGTCGGCTCTTTCATATTCTTTCACCCCGGCATATACCATTGTGTGCAGTCAAGATAATTTCTTGACACGGGATTTCTGAATGCAAGTTAGCTAGTTGGGCTATCATTGTTTCACTCCAGATATGTCCATATGTGTTCAGATTCTCCCCTCAGTATGAACCCTAGCGTGAGGTAGGTAATAAATAGTACCAGTTCTATTCTGGAAGCTATCAACCTTGTTTGCCACTGTGGACTTTCCTGAACATGCTCATTGAATCTGTCACTGTCAATGCTAGTCACGCGTCATTAGACCCGTAGACAGCAGATCTCGTGTCTGTTAAGAAACATGTCGTAATGGGCTGTTAGTTGTGTGACTGTGCTGGAGGGTTATCTACTCACTTCCGTAAAACTGCAGCTACAAAAACCAACAAGTTTTGAAGACGTCTAAATGGAGGTTGGCACGAGTTAGTTGAGGTCGAATCCTCCCTTGTCCACGTGTTGGCATCGGGGCTGAACTGAAGGTAGCCGATGGTGGAGGGGGAATTGGATATAAATTAGCCAGATGTGTAAAAGGGATGTGCACGCAAAGCTTAGGTTCTAGAATTTACAGTCGGTGAAAGCTAACAAGAAGAAGAAGTACACTTCGCTGGAGTATAAAGGACAGAAAAAGAATAAGATCAATTTCAGAAAATGAAAATGATAATAAAATGCCAAAACCTTGTGGGGGTAACATTGTCAGCCTAGACACAGCCCGAGACATTCAGCATATCCTGGGTGGAATTATGAACTGGTTATATCCTAATATGCTTTTCTACAGATATGTTCCATTGGAGGCTTTGCACTCCGGCAAAGGAAATGTAAAACACCAACGCAGACCACATGGAGACTGCACTTTGGTATTTGGTTCCAAGGCAGGTCTCTACACCAACCTCCCTCCAATAGATATGTCTCTGTGGATGTCTCATGCTTGTTTGGGAGGCAGTGAGTCTATTTTTGCTTTCGCCACAATGGAGCCCTAAGGCGTTACGAGTCTGACTCGTAATCCAACGTACCGCGATCGAAACCCACTGCGGGCTGCGTGGATTTTTATCGTGGTATGGATGTTGCAGGTCGACCCAGCCTTAAATGGGTACCAGGATGGCTGTCCTTGGGAAAGAGAGATGGCCGGCGTAATGCTGACCACATTACCCACCCAGTGCTGATTGGTCTGTAAAAATATGGGTGCTCTTCCCATATGCCCGATGCGCCTAAAGCGTGTAAAGGGATCTTTACTTTACTTACAATGGGGCCTCGGAACCCATACAGGGAAGTGTTTCTCAGTGGAATGATGCTGTTCCTGGGTACAAACTGGACCTGCCTGGAGGTGTTTCTAACTTCTATTATATTCTTAAGTGAGTTAGCACACAATCATGTAAACCACAGCCATTGGAGTCGGTCGGATGTTTATTGCAGTTCCAAAAACAATGTAGTCCAGTCGGTGTCTCGTTATCTAGTCGGTGTGAAACTGGCTGACACAAAGTATGCAGATAACATCGTTCGTCGAGCACACAAGTATTTACATTTCAGTCCAGGCTTCTCATTCTGACGAACATGCAAGGAATCATCAGTAACGTAGATTTGGCAAACGCTCGTCTGTCTTCGTGGACTAAACACCGCAGCCAATCCACTTGCTTTCATGACGCAGACGACATCCCTTTCAACCTTTTGTTCCCTTTGGGTTGGTAACTATTCACTCCCCTTCGTGACTATCATTTATTTTGTGTAGCCCGTTTTTTTCACTGGCCTGTCACTCTGCCGCGTCATAAAGGGTTCCCCGGGAATTCCATCATTACATATATCCCGCCCATATTATTTTACCCTTTTTCCCCTTTTCGTTAACCACTTTAGGGTTGAGGATGACTCTAGTGTAAGGATGTGGAGATTAACTAGTTTAGATCTTGGTTATTGGTTAGGGCTTACCTTTACTTGTTATATCGTATGTGGTTGCCTCCAGTGGGTGTGATTGACATCATTGTTTTCTAACTCCTTCAACAACATCATAGAGGTTATAAATACAACCAGGCAAGTCTAGTAAGTATATAGGAACAGCATCTATGCAATTCATCATTGTATGACTACATGCAAGCAAATATACTGGATGCCGATTCCGTCTGGGGGGTTAGGAAGCAAACAAGGTAATAATCAACATATCAACCAACTAACCAATTAAAAAAAAACTAGTCAATCAAGGATACAAACCAAGTAATCAACCAGTCAATCAATTAACTAAAGCAACCAACCAGTGAAACAGCTAGCCAATCAAAGAACCAACCAATCAATCAACGACACAAAACGACAAATCCACCAACCAAACAAACAACCACTCAAACAGTTAACTAATCAAGTTAACAACCGATCAATTTAACAAACCAACAAATAAAATAGCTAACCAGTTAACCAATCAAACAAGCAGCTGACCAACCAATCAACGACAATAAACTAACAACCAACAAATAAAATAGCTAACCAGTTAACTAGTCAAGCAAGCAACTGACCAACATATAAACGAAAAAAACAACCAATCAAAATATAACCAATCAACCAACCAATCAATCAGACAATCAACTCAAGAAACCAAACCATCAAAAAGGTAGCCAGTCTGCCAATAAAGCAACCGATCAACAAACACACTTACCAATCAAACAGCTCACCAATCACCCAACCAACAATAATCCAAACAGCTAACAAACTAACCAATCACCCAACCAACAATAATCCAAACAGCTCACAAACTAACCAATCACCCAACCAACAATAATTCAAACAGCTAACAAACTCACCAATCACCCAACCAACAATAATCCAAACAGCTAACAAACTAACCAATCACCCAACCAACAATAATCCAAACAGCTAACAAACTAACCAATCACCCAGCCAACAATAATCAAAACAGCTCACAAACTAACCAATCACCCAGGGAACAATAATCCAAACAGCTCACAAACTTACCAATCACCCAAATAACAATAATCCAAACAGCTAACAAACTAACCAATCCCCCAACCAACAATAATCCAAACAGCTCACAAACTAACCAATCACACAACCAACAATAATTCAAATAGCTAACAAGCTAACTAATCACCCAACCAACAATAATCCAGACAGCTCACAAACTAACCAATCACCCAACCAACAATAATCCAAACAGCTTACAAACTAACCAGTCACACAACCAACAATAATCCAAACAGCTAACAAACTAACCAATCACACAACCAACAATAATCCAAACAGCTTACAAACTAACCAATCACACAACCAACAATAATTCAAACAGCTCACAAACTAACCAATCACCCAACCAACAATAATCTAAACAGCTAACAAACTAATCAACCAACCATCCGATCCAGCAGGTAAATATCAAGGGGCAAATAAATAATCAATCAGTGAAACAAATAGCAAATAACAAACATAATTTAAAATGGTATTGAATACTCTTGTAAGCTGTATTGCATATATATCTACACACTATTGCTTATCTTCTCATATCCATTTGTATGGTTTGCATATCGACTGACCCCATTATTTCTTGTTTGTTTATAAAATTGCGTTCATATATTGCATATTTTCTGAAATAGTATTGTGTCCTATCGCAGATATCCATAGGTACAACTATTTAATGATACATAAATTCTTACATAATGAGTGTCTGATACCTGCCATCTTCTACGTTATAGTTTATTATTGTCTCAATATGATTTGTTGCGTCACTTAGTTCCGGGCTGCTAGGCTCGGTGACAATAACATTCTGTGACAGGTTAGGGTTCTGTGACGGATGTGTCCTCGCATGGTTTATCACAGGCTGAAAGTTGTCATTGCGAAAGGCAAGCACTCGAGTCTGACTGATCTCCTGTCGAAGGGCATCTCCGGATCTCGAGACCGTCATTGGTATTGCATTGCTATAGACGTCTTTAGTCAGCCGGCGTCCGTTGTTGGTGTTGTGGTAGATAATCGCACAGAAGATTGGCGTGGTTACAGGGTGGGCCCAAGCCAACATCATCAGTCGGCGGTAGATGTGAGCCGGTTGTTGGTATTTGATGTCAGTGAGGATGAGAATGAAGAAAGGGTACCAGCAGATAATGAATGAAACCAGCATACACAACATAATAATGATTCTTTTCAAATACTGACGGGACAGCTGGATTGCTTTCTGCGATGATCGATTGTCAAATTCGTAGTGAACCTCTTCGTTTTGATCATTATGTATGTAGCTGCGAGATAAAGAAGACAACGATTTATGAAGAAACGTCCATTTATTGCTATGAAGACCAGATTGGAGTTTTCTAAAGAAGTTCAAGAAGTTCAAAATAGCGAAGAAAAGAGCCCCAGAGACTAGGATTACCCACAGTACATGGATGACGTAGTTCTTTGTAACTCCATACCGGTAGACGCAGTTGCCGATATCTTTGCTGAACTCGGACTTTCCTGGGAGGAAGATGACGCCAAGATGTAGAAGAACAGTGGTGAACCAAACGATTATGACGCCGAATGCTATGCAACAAGCGTCATCATTCTTATGAAAGGGTTGCTTGGCAAAGGAGCACTGGTATTCCTCGTTGACTAGAAGACCCAGGAGGTTGTAAGCTGAAACTGTCATCAGAAGGATATAGCTGGCACCAATGACATCGCAATAGGGAATCTCTCGGCTTTGCAGAAGACTGTACCCAAAGGGGATGCAGAAACACGATTTTATGGCGTCCAGGAGACAGTGGTGAAAGATGAAGGCTGTGGACATCTGACGGAAGGTAGGGCAGGTGAGTGTCACGACCATGGCGGTGAGATTTCCCACGCTGCCGGCGACTGCTACAAAGAAAAGTAGGGCACCTTCTGCAGTTGTTGATGACAAGTGGTTGGAGCTGTTTCTGTTGGGTATCCCTCCACTGCTGTATGGCAAATCATTGATGGTGTAAGTGTATGCAGCTTTCATTGTGGGTGTGTCTTGCCAGGTTGTGCCATAAAGTCTGTGAAAGTTCCTAGGTAAATGTTCAGTTCTTGGTTCTTCTGCCTTGAATACTTTCATATCAATTCACCGGTTACGTGTATTCCTTTTCTGTTAAATGATACAAGGGAAATCATCATTTAATAAAATGCATGATTAATTAAACTTGATTTATCTGCCCTTTTTTTGTTAATATTTGTTATAATTATTTAAAAATAAACACCAAGACACTCGTGACATTCCCTTTAACGCGCAGTCCCCTTCTTCAGCAGCAAGCGCAGAATTCCAACTTTGATAGTACCAGTGTCAATCTGACTGTATGACTGTTTCGCCTTTCCTCTAAGTGTTGAGCGTCGGCCAAATTCCCTGATCATTCCTCGGTGAACCGTTCTCTTCAGAGCGTGACGATCCACTTGTACCTCAGCACTGTTGATCGCTTCCACAACACTCTTACTTGCACTCACTTTCTAAATTACCTGACGTCCTTTTTTAAATCTCCTTACGCCTTCCCCTCCCCTTCCCCTTCCATTTGTTAACGCCAGATTGGAGACCACTGGTCTAAACTAGCGCAAGGTGATCTGCTGCACAGTCGCTCGTAGCTGGGATCGAACCTGGCACTTCTTAATTGAGAAGCAAGTTCGCAACGCCTAAGCGACATACAAAACATTTATTTCAAATATATAATTATAAATTTTTACAGTTCAGTTCATTATTATTACTAAGCACACAAACAAGGCTTTAGCCTCTTCTTCACCCTTACACCTCAGAGAATTTGTAAAGGGGTTGAGCCACCCCCCCCCCTTTTTTTTCCTCCTCTCTGTCTCCTTTGTCCCCTTTTTCCCTTTGAATTCTTTGTGACGACGATCCTGACTAGTGTATTTATCACAAACAAAACCATTAGCTGGTGGAATCTCTGCTTCTTCTCCTTTTGTTTTTCTAGCGCTCACCGGTGGTAAATTCTGGTGGAAAGTTCTGGTTATTCGTCCACTTTTGGAGTGTGGTCTTCTTTTAGAACTTGATTTACACGTGCCCACGTGCTTTAACTTATTTATGTAAAGACTACAAGGAAGATGAGAAATACTGACATCTTAAAAGATCTGAACATCAAGGAAGAGTGGCTAATAAACAGCATCCTTTCACGAAAGCTGAAATATTTTGATCATATCAAGCGCCACGACGGACTGGAAAAAAATTATAGCAGAAGGCATGGTACCAGGAAGGAGGGACAGGGGCAGACCAACACGAAGATGGGCACAGGATATAAGTGACTCCTTGAGTGTGAAAGTACATGAGGCAGGAGAACTGGCGAGAGACCGAGTTTCTTTCAGGCAGACTGTGATGAGAGCTACGTTCTGCAAAGGACCTGCTACATGATGATGATGTAAAGACTGTTGGTTCCTCGGGTCTCAGGACTTCGAAGGAAACGCCATCTATAAGTTGTCGTTTACGACATGCTTGTTTGGAGGCAGAGGATCTGCTTTTTTGTCTCTCTACCGAAATGGGTCCTGTAACCCACACGTGGAATATGGGACAAAAGAGGCAGCAAGAACATATCATGTAAGTAGATCCCCAAAAATCAAAGAATGCGTTGCTTGGTACTGAGTTGAGACTGTTCTTTAAGCTGACATTCCATCTTTGCGATGTCTTTTCTTTACTCTGCAGTCATTATTTACCATGGAGATTACCCCTGCTACCAGAGCATTGCATGGACAACCGAATAGCAGCCACACAGGAAGCAATTGCATTCGATTTCACAAACATTCTTCAGAAAACAGGCAGTACACGCAATTGTAAATGGGGCAATGTATAGTGACGAATCTCTTGACACTAATCCGATTGCGTGATCTGGGAGTAGAGCATGGAGAACCGCATCTATGCCGCCTTTAAGGCCACAATATGAGAAATTACAACCAACTCCTCATGGGAACATCAGTAGAGGTACTTGAAGTGGCTGCTGCATCGGAGGACTGAGTGTGAAGAGAAGAGGATGTTGAACACGCAGATAGTTTCTCACTTCAGGATATCATTGAAAACATTACAACTATCGATAAGGAGAAGAGGATGATTCGTCAAAATGTTTTTTATTAAACCTCCCCACTTTTCCATCTGTGGAATCTGTAGGGTCCGTTGCAAAAATAGTTTCAGCTGCGTATTTTTTACCAGGCCGCGCATGAGAGGTCGCTCCACGAAGCCACTTGATTCCCATTTCAGATCCTGAACTGTGATGTCCGCTTCATTACAAAACGTATCCAACATACAGCCAAAATAATTTACGTTTTGCTGACGAGGTTGATCTCCTGGCTCGTTCTGAAGCAAGACTCAAAGAACTTAATACAAAATTAGATACAGTATTTGGTAAATATGGTGTGAACATTATAGCCTAGAAAAGCAAGATTCTGATAAATAGCAACCAAAAAAAAAAAAAAAAAATCAAATGCCTACCAACATACAGATAAAATGGGTAAAAACCTCAGAAAAGGTAAAATCTCTAAATAACTCGGCTCTGACATATGTAACGATGGCAACTGTACCAAAGAGATCAAGTCAAGACGTTATATGGCAACAGCTGCGATGTCCCAGCTGAAGACGATGTAGTAGAGTAAAAGTTAAGGTCTATATATTTACAAATCATTGGTATTGTCTATTTTATTGTACGGATGTGATAGTTGGACTCTCACTGTAGAAATGGAAAGGAGGGTTCAAGCTTTCGGATGTAAATGCATTAGAAGCCGTTTACGAATTGATTATTTTGAACATAAAGCTAAAAAATATGTCAGAGAAAAAATATACAAATTTGGAGTACAGCAGGTGCCTCTTTTCTCAGTAGTGAAACGTTACAAGCTTGTTTGGTTTGGGCAGGTGGTGAGACATGATTCAGTTGTAAAGACTGTACTTCTAGGAACATTAGGGTGGGGGTGGGGGTGGTGGGGGGGGGGGGTGAAGTCGAAGAAGGGGAGGCAAAGTATAACCTAAAAAGACAACATCAAAAATAAACAGGACTAAGTTGGCATACATTTGTTTATTAAGTGGAAGACAGAGAATGATGGCGGGTTTTGTGCACGTCTAAAACACTAATGGGTCAATGGTTATGTTCTCTTATGTTATGTTCCTGACTGCATGTTATGGCCATATTTTTATTTTTTATTTTCAAATTACTATTGAAACCAGTGAATGTCTATTTAAATTTCAAAATCTTAGCTTTTTCAGGTACATTTTATTTTTCAGTTATTTACATGTGCATTTTGTAAATGTTCTCAAGATAAAAATGGCGTTATTTGTGCAGTACCTTCAACAAAACCAAACTAATCATCTTCACTTTCTGACTTAAATCTTCTCATTATTGTTCTTATTATAATTCTCTTTATTATTTTAGTTATATATGAAATAATTGGAAGCGGGCGAGATATACTTTTATAGACGAATTATGAGGACAGATAAGAAGAGAAATGAAGATCTCTTGTATCTAACTGACTCACGGAGAGAACAGATTTCCCACATAAGAAGGAGACAATCTGCATTCTTTGGTCATGTGATGAGGAGAAAAGTGGAGTACATCTTGACCGGTGGTGTTAGGGAAAAAAGGGGGGGGGGGGGTAGGCAAAGAGAGACCAGACCGAGAGAGATGCTGGACGGTTTTACACCATTGGTTGGAAAATCATCTGTCATCAAAAGTGACTGAGAGAAAGTATAGGAGACAGAAGGTTGAGGATAGTCATGACTACCAACGCCACACGGCACGGACTATAAGAAGTATCCTCTTATCTTTCCTCGGCTCCGAAGAGTGCCAGCCGATAACAGCAAATGTATTAATTTGTAATATTTAACGGATTATTTAACGCGACTCAGGGCGGTGTAGGTCTGAGTTGGGTTGGGAGGGTTCGAGTCTTGATTATAGGGAGGTTAGGCCACATAATTAGTGCAGATGGAAGGAACTGGACAAGTTGTTTTTTTTTCCAAACTCGCCAACAGAAAGAAACAAACATAAACACAAATGAATGTTGAATGTTGAAATAAGAATCGACATCACAGTATTCGGGACACTCCCATAAGCGCTCAGTTCCCGTCTTCAGCAGCAAGCGAAGGGTTAAAATTCCGATGGTACCAATAACAGTCTGATTGTATATCCGTCTCGCCTTTCCCCTGAGTGTCGAATGTCGGCCAGATCTCCTTGTAACTTCTCGCAGTGCCATTCTGTAATGATCTATCTGTTCCTCGGCACTGTTCACTCGCTCCCAATGGGCCCTCACAACATCTAGCTTGTCATATATCAGTTCATCACCAAGTAGTGCAGAACCGGCCAGTCTATTCACCTGCTCATTTCCCAACACACCGGCGTGACCTGGAGAAAATAACCAAAGGATGCTAACTACCTGGGACCTCTGAAGTGATGCTTGCCACTCTGCACGCAGCATGCCTGTCTCCATTTTTCTCAGCATGCTCTCTGAGTCAGTTACAATGACGACATTTGTGTACAGCTGATTCTCAATCCAGCAATAGGCAGCAGTGACTGCCTCCATTCTCAAACTAGACGTTGTGATATCATATGCCAAGCTTTGTTGCGCCAAGCGACGTCCATTCGCCTTCGCTATGAACCCCCATGCACTTCGTCTACCCCCCCCCCCCCCCCCCCCCCCCCACACCACAGAGCCATCTGTATAGACAACCACATCACTTGGGCGGGAATTGTCATGAATTATTTGTTAAACTTCTGATTCTGCAGCACCCGCTGGCCAGTCTCTGCCCTCACGTCCCAAAGTGATTGGAACCCTACAAAAGTCTGAAACATGATCGGACTTTTTGGCCACTCCTCTCCTCGCCTAAATTTATCAAGCCTGCACACATGTCCAATTGTGTCTTCAGCTTGCGCCATCCAAGACTTTCCTCTTTTCAGTCTGTGACCCTTTGCTCTATCCAGGGCTTCATGCAGGAGGTGCCTTTTGTCCGCAGCTACTCTGAGATATTACTTTGCTTGCAGAACTTTGAGCCTATATGCAATAGTAGGCAGTGCAAGTATATATCGCAAACATACTACTGGTGTATCCTTTGTACATCCCAGAAACACCCGTATGGCTTCGTATTGTATGCATTTAAGTTTCACCAGCTGACTCTTTGATATGGTAAGCATGCCAAGTCCATAATCTATCACCGACAGGATCACATGCTGGAACATTGTGAACAACATTCTTTGTTACATATCCTCCATTGCTGCCATCATCTTGAGAGCATTGAGTCCTTTTTGGCATTTCACTGTAACTGCATCCACGTGAT
Source organism: Candidula unifasciata (assembly GCA_905116865.2). NCBI lineage: Eukaryota > Metazoa > Mollusca > Gastropoda > Stylommatophora > Geomitridae > Candidula > Candidula unifasciata. The sequence goes on from CAJHNH020003845.1 coordinate 36,570, forward strand.
CCCTGAAGGACACGCTTCTATCGAAAATGATACCCAGGTATCTCAGTTTGCTTTCTCTTTTGATGTTACTGTTATGAACTGTGAAGTTTGGAACGCCAGCTTTTACAATTCTATTGTGCAGAGTACACCGCATAACAGCTGCCTTTTCTGAGTTGATGACAGCACCCATTTCTGCAGACCAGTCAGTCACATTGTTCACAGTTGCTTGTAGCTCGTGAGCTATCCGTCGCCTATCTCTCCCCTGCCTAAATGCAAGAACATCATCGGCAAATGTCAATATTCTTCCAACACATAGTGGTTCAAGTTTTGCAATCCTGCTTGTATACACATTAAAGAGCACTGGTAAAATTGCAGAACCCTGAGGTAGTCCTGAGGCGATATTACATGGTTCTGAGGTCCATGTACCCAGACGAAGGTCTACCATTCGTGAATGCAAGACAGCTGCTTTCCTTTTCACAAACCACGGACAAACCCCCTTCTCCATGAGTGCAGAAATTAAAATATCACATTTGACTCTATTTTAGGCATCCTCAAGATCAAGTGCGGTCACAGCCGTCTCCTGTCTGTTCTGGAACCCCTTATAAACATCAAAAGCAAAAGTAGCTGCATTGGACCAGGTATCTTTCCGTGGCCGATAACTACTACTTTAATTACATAAAGACGAATAAAGCGGTATCTTCAGAATGAGAGCCAAATATTCTCATTGTTTTGCCAAACGGTGCTCAGCCAGAATATCAACAGTTGACTTAATCCCATTCTTCCCTAGCATGAATATGAACTGGGATGTGAGCATAGTGCATTCATCTGGTTGGAGCAATCCTGGTATAATTGGTGTCTTACTTGGTAGCCATGCATGGAAATGATCTAATTCCTCTCTGACTGGCTTTGTCTCTTGTTCTCATCAACGAGTTCTGAGATATCTCATTCTCAAATGTTCAAGAATAGATCGAGATTTCTCATTCTCGTGTGTTCCAGAACAGATCAATCCACAGGTCAACGGAGATAATGTGGTTTGTTATTTATACTGCAAGAATTGACAGGTCTGGTTATTTCGAGATAGGTCGTGGTCGTGGTAGTGGAGTAAGGTTGTGATTGTGGTAGTCAATTTAAGTTTGGTCGTGGTAGTGGAGTTAGGTTGTGATTGTTGTAGTGGAGACTATTTGTGGTCGTGGTAGTGGAGTTAGGTTGTGATTGTTGTAGTAGAGACTATTTGTGGTCGTGGTAGTGGAGTTAGGTTGTGATTGTTGTAGTAGAGACTATTTGTGGTCGTGGTAGTGGAGTTAGGTTGTGATTGTTGTAGTGGAGACTATTTGTGGTCGTGGTAGTGGAGTTAGGTTGTGATTGTTGTAGTAGAGACTATTTGTGGTCGTGGTAGTGGAGTTAGGTTGTGATTGTGGTAGTCAATTTAGGTTTTGGTCGTGGTAGTGGAGTTAGGTTGTGATTGTTGTAGTGGAGACTATTTGTAGTCGTGGTAGTGGAGACTAGTTGTGGTCGTGGTAGTAGAGTTAGGATGAGGTCGTGGTAGTAGAGTTAGGATGTGATCGTGGTAGTGGAGTTAGGTTGTAATTGTGGTAGTCAAGTTAGGTTTTGGTCGTGGTAGTGGAGTTAGGTTGTGATTGTTGTAGTAGAGACTATTTGTGGTCGTGGTAGTGGAGTTAGGATGTAATTGTTGTAGTAGAGACTATTTGTGGTCGTGGTAGTGGAGACTACTTGTGGTCGTGGTAGTGGAGTTAGGTTGTGATTGTTGTAGTAGAGACTATTTGTGGTCGTGGTAGTGGAGACTACTTGTCGTCGTGGTAGTGGAGTTAGGATGTGGTCGTGGTAGTGGAGTTAGGATGTGATCGTGATAGTGGAAATAGATTGTGGTCGTGGAAGTGGAGATAGGATGTGGTTGTGGTAGTGAAGTTGGGATGTGGTCGTGGTAGTGGAGTTAGGATATGGTCGTGATAGTGGAAATAGATTGTGGTCGTGGAAGTGGAGTTAGATTGTGGTCGTTGTAATAGAGATTTTTATTTTTAGAAATGTTACATGTCTGGAGGTCACAGTTACGATGGTTTGGACATGTATGCAGAATGGGAGAAAATCGGCCACCATGGCAAGCATGGGAGGCTAAGAACCAGGGAACCAGACCTCCGGGAAGACCCAGGGTGCGCTGGGAAGACAACATCCGACAGTCCCTAACTGAAAGAGGACTAGAATGGAACAAAGCCAGAAAGAAAACTGCTGATAGAGACGTATGGCGATCTCTCTGGCAAACCTCTACACCCCAAGGTAGAAGAGGAGCGACTAAGTAAGTAAGTAAGTAACATGTCTGGAGGTGTGTTTAACCCAGCTATAAATGTTAGATGTATAGATGAGTGATAAGCCCACCTAAAAATGTTAGATGTATGGATGAGTGATAAGCCCACCTAAAATGTTAGATGTATGGATGAGAGATAAGCCCACCTAAAAGTGTTAGATGTATGGATGAGAGATGAGCCCACCTAAAAATGTTAGATGTATTGATGAGTGATAAGGCCACCTAGAAATGTTAGATGTATGGATGAGTGATAAGCCAACCTAAAAATGTTAGATGTATGACTGAGTGATAAGCCCACCTAAAAATGTTTCGGGCTGGGGGTTGGGAACTGAAATGGTCTAAAGCTCCCAGCTTCGGACACCCGTCCACCCCCCCCTCCCCCCCCTTCCTTTTCCATTCTTGATCGACTTGTTCATTTTCTGTTGCCGAGTTTGCAAGTGGCATCTTGTGTTCATTCAATCATTCTCAAGACAAACATACAAACACGTTTTTTTTCTCTAGTATTCTACGAGTCACACATCTAAAGCAATCATGCTGAAGTTCCCCCAGGAGCGTCTTTGGAAGCCAGTTGAGGCCGATAGATAATCTGGCGCCAAAAAAATCATCATTCAAGATGGCAGTGGGCAGCCATTGTTGCAGAAGTCGATACATGAGAACGTGTCCTGAAAGCGAGAACACGGCATGGCGATACAATTGGGGAATTAACATTGTTGTGTGTGGGGTGGGAAGGGGTGAGTTTGTTGCTGTGAAATGTGGGGGGGGGGGGGGGGGCAATACGCTGTTGGATGTAAAATGAAAGAGAGGGAGAGAAAGAGAGAGAGAGAGAGAGAGAGAGAGAGAGGGAGAGAGAGAGAGGGAGAGAGAGCAGAGATTGCGGCTCACGCCTGATCAGAGTTTGGTGCTCCCGCTGATTGACCGTGGACTTGATCTCCTCACAGTCAGGAGACATCCGCTGGAAAGACTAGAGAATGTGCAAAATGAAGCCATGAGACTGATTCTCGAGCGCACAAGAGACATCTCATATCACGCCATGTATTCATGGGCGTAGCTAGGGTATTTGGCACTTATGGTATCCATGTTTTTTTAGCGCCTATGGTATCCTATGTTATTTGGCGCTAATGGCATCATTGGCTATTTGGCGCCCATAGTATCTTATTCTATTTGGCGCCCATGCTATCCTATACTATTTGGCACCCATTGAATAACATTTTATTTGGCAGCCATTACATCCTTGGGTATTTAGCTCCAATGGTATCGTATGTTATTTGGCGTTCATGGTATTCTATGTTATTCGGCGCACATGGCATCTTTGCCTAGGGCATTTGGCGCTCATGGCATCCCATGTAATTTGGCCCCCATGGTATCCTTTGTTATTTGGCGTCCATGGTATCCTAGGGTGTTTGGCGTCCATGGTATCCTAGGGTGTTTGGCGCCCATGGTATCCTAGGGTGTTTGGCGCCCTTGGTATCCTAGGGTGTTTGGCATCCATGGTATCCTGTGTTATCTGGCGCCTATGGTATCTTATGTTATTTGGTACCATGGCATCCTTGGGTATTTGGCGCCTGTAGCATCCTAGGGTGTTTGGTGCGCAAGACATCCTAGAGTATTTGGCGCCCAAGACATCCTAGGGTTTTTAGCGCCCAAGACATCCTAGAGTATTAGGCGCCCAAGACATCCTAGGGTTTTTGGCGCCCGTGGCGTATAGCAGAATTCGTTTATTGTTAGTGCGTCGATTACTTCATCTGATGTGTGTACTCCCTCGCGATTCTAATGCTCTACATTGTTTATATCAGAAATTGCTCCTGTAGATATTCTGTCTATATAAATGTTAAATAAAAGTGTGTGTGTGTGTGTGTCTACGAATTGGGTTAATTTGTGGCCAACGTCAGTTTTCGTTGCAACCAAATTTCTCTCCGGTTCTTTCCACTGGGTGAAGCACAACCTGTGGTTCTTGGTTTTTCACAAACAACCTTTCAGACCCTTTCCTCTGGCTGAGCCATTGCCTTGCTCGAGAGAGTTTTCAGTTTTCACACAAACCAAGTGTTGTGCATTGGCCAGTTGTTCGTTGGCAGGAAAGGCCCCTAACTACTTTACTTTAACAAGTCGTCCTTTCGTGGGATGCAATTTGTTATTTTGAAGCCCCACCCTGGCTTTTGAATATAGCCGTGCCATAAATATGGCTTAGCCATAGATATAGCCTAGCGGCTGAAAGGGGTTTCTGGGACCTCTCCCCGGGTCGTCCTCATCCGCATGGTGGCGCTTTGTTTCACCGGGTGTTTGTCACTTGTGTGATGTCCTGGTGGGGTACAACTTCCTACCTACCTACCTCACTGCTTTGAGAATATTTTGAATCAAACGTTACCATTTATGTTCCCAATGCATCGGTCGAATTAGTTTTTCCGGTATGCGGTCAAAGTTCATAAGTCCAATATCATGCTGTTTAATTACCTCTGCAATGGCAACTCCAGACTTTTTGACACAGGTCAAAAGTTAAAGTCGGGAGAATCGACTTTAATGACCCTGGTTTTATTCCCTTATTGCTGGTGCTCTCTCAATAGGATAGCCGCGTGCCAAGAGCGTCGCACAGAGCACGAACTCTGTACCTCCGTCGACAATCTCAAGGGATGTGTGTAAAAATTACGCTCGGGAAATGAACGGCACATCCTTGAAACAAAACCATGACCTTCAGAGGGCGAGGCCAAAGGCTTGCCCATTTCGCCGCGGAGACCTCTCTTTGACACAGTCGACAACATCTACTTTGCCACAAGGAGTGCATAATGAACCCGTGATGCGTATCTAGGGATCGAAAGAGTTAATTAGATGTGCGTGTTTATATTTGCTTAGTGTGGCGCCTTCTAACCTTCAAGAAAGTGAAATTCACTTTGGTCCCTCCAGATGAGACTTTGATATCACCATACTGAAGAAATTAAAATATGGGTACAATTAAGTTTTCTGGGCTCTGGCCCCACCCACATACACACAAATGAATGATGGAGGCGCGAAAGGGGACTGATTGGACGGTGAGTCTCCGCCTTAAGCTGTCGGACGCTGAACTGGAAATGTCAGGGGTGTCAGATGTCTTTTGTGAGCACAATTTGGAGCTCGGGAAGTTGCACGTTGTATTAGTATGTAGTCCCTATTCTCACATAACTGCGGATAATGTGGCGTTTGGGAATTGAACAACTACGATATGAATCCGTAGAGTTATCAGAGGTGACATCAATGCGCTTATTGCAGAAGGTAGAGTTTCGTGTCTTGAGCCACACGTAGAATGCACTGTCTCGTGGGACCTAGGGGTTTGGGTTAGGCCCAGCAGCAGATTGTATGCGGTCTTTAAAATCGCTAACTTGCTGTAGTATAGAGGTCTCCTCACGGGAGACTGAGTTTTGGATGTCCTAAGTTCGTAAATGTGTGTCATAAAATAACGTTGATCGGACACAGCCCCGGCGCCACCCCTCTCACCTTTTCAGAAGTCGACTCGGCTGATAAATTTGAATGAAACGCTTTATAGTGTGAAAATGGGCGGGGCAGAGCCCTGAAAACTTAGCTGTACCAAACATAGATAGATATAAGTGTCCTGGATACATAAGTAAGTCCTACCTGACATGGAAGAGATGGGCAATATCTGCTGGGGAAGATAAGGATGAAGCATGTAAGAATGCGGTCTTGGATATAGGAAGCAAAGGACACCGTTAGCCAAACGTGCCAACTAGAACGTGTTAGGCTCGATGCTAAGTGGACAGAAACACCAGAAAGTTTCTAGGAACACACTGAGGTAATAATCACCCTGGTCAGGTATTGCAGAGATTGGAGCTAAGCAGCCACTGATACTGAAATAAGGGTACTCATACATAAGCACATTCGGCCAGCTGACGTCATCATCTATAAAAATGGCTAAGAAATTCGTGGGTGGGATCTGGGTCGGTATACACACAGCAGGTAAAAGGACAAGACAGCAAAAGAAGAAAGTCGGGCATTCAGTTCAAACGTGATGTTTTATCGGAGTTTGATGATCTCACTTATTTACTACGCTTCAACTACTTCTGGCAGGATGATGGAGATAGCGGCGGTCACAGGGGCACTTTCACGGCAGCCGGAGCAGAAAGTGACTCAAACAATGATAGTGACAGACCCACTGGGCATGTTTAAGAATGTCCAAACGCAAATTCCTACAGTATCAAGAAGTCCAGACAGATTCGGTTATCTTGGCTGTTTAAGTTGGTTGCGTATCCTTTACAGGACGTTGCAGAACCAACCCCAGCATTTTTTTCCGTTGCGGGTTTTCAAGGTACATTTTATGTTCAGTAGTTTGCCATTGCTCTAAACGGTCAGCTCTGGGTACCACTGTCGAAACCAACGCAAGACAAACCGTCCGCAGCTGGAATCGAACTCGGTACACGGGCATTACAAAGCACCTTTGCAACGCCTAAGCCACAAACGTCCAGAAACAGGCTGCGGGGTAAAGAAAGAAGATATGTCGGTCAATTCCTGCAGGGTTCGTTAAGCATGGAGATACTGAGACGGCAGCTGCATCGAAAGACGGAGCACCCATGGGTCGGTCCGATGTGCTAGGATGTCAATAAGGACAACAGATAACGAGTAAAAGTGAGTTAGACAATAAAGTACACAAAACTGGAGATGAATTTGGTAAATGGTAAATTAGTCGATAGATAAGTAATTAGTCAATATCCCCCCAACACCCCCCCCCCCTTTTCCACACCCCCCCCCCCCCTATTTTAAAGTGACACTAAGTACATCGATTCCTACACATATTATTAATAATTCTCCCGGCTCTGGGCGGTTGACTGTATTGATTCACATATTATCCTTCATTGCTCACATTCTTGCATTCATGTTAAGGAACCGGGGGGGGGGGGGGGGGGGGGGGGGGTGTGGTTTGACTTGAAGCAGAACAAGAAACATCAGCAGATGGGCCAATAATAGGTAAAATGAAAAGCTATAAAAGAGAACGAGACAGAAAGAAGCAATGAGGGCTGTAATAGGGGTCGAGCTTATCCAGCGGTCAGTTCGCGATACCTCTGAGAAAATCAACGTAAGGGGGTCTGATGCTGCTGGGATCGAACCCGGCACATCGTAATTACGAAGCTCGTGTGCAACCCTCAAGCCGCAGACGCCAGCTGAAATAATTTAAGAAAGGTACCAGTGACAGGAATAAAGAAGAGATTTAGCAGGAGCGTGACAGACAGAACAAGAAGATCAACATTCAAAATGTGTAACGAAGAGCTACGACAGGAGACGTAGTTAAAGGAAACAAAGAGAGTGGGGGAAAAACATCAGTAAAAGGTACGAAGAAGAAGTCTAATAGAGAAAGAACAGAAAGAAGCAAGACAGAAACAAATAACCGATATAAAGAAGAATTATAACAAGGACAGGAGGCAAGATAACGCAACAAAAAACGTTAAAATGAATAAAAGAACAGCCATAACGGGACGTGGCATAAAGAGTGGAGAATATAGAATGGATGAAATCAATGGCTGACCCTTGACATCGCTCTAAGAGGGAGGCGTTGAGCGGGTAGAGGCGCCGCCTGTCAATTCTGGAGACAAGGATACTCAGATCGCTGTTGTAATATTTGTTCTATGAGAGGCCATAAAAATAATGATTGGGGCCATGGAAGCAGGGAGGTCAGTGTGTTCTTGTTCACAGCAATGGGAACCTGGCGGTGATCGGAAAGCTGGTATATTACGACAGTAGGTTTATTATCCCGATAGCAGGTTTCTTTATCACCACGTTGCTTTGCTTAGAATGTCAGTAAGTTTCTCTATCATGACTGTAGGCTTGCTTATAATGTCAGTAAGTTTCTCTATCATGACTGTAGGTTTGCTTATAATGTCAGTAATTTTCTCTGTCATGACTGTAGGCTTGCTTATAATGTCAGTAAGTTTCTCTATCAGGACTGTAGGCGTGCTTATAATGTCAGTAAGTTTCTCTATCAGGACTGTAGGCTTGCTTATAATGTCAGTAAGTTTCTCTATCAGGACTGTGGGCGTGCTTATAATGTCAGTAAGTTTCTCTAAAATGACTGTAGGCGTGCTTATAATGTCAGTAAGTTTCTCTATCATGACTGTAGGCTTGCTTATAATGTCAGTAAGTTTCTTTATCATGACTGTAGGCGTGCTTATAATGTCAGTAAGTTTCTCTATCAGGACTGTAGGCGTGCTTATAATGTCAGTAAGTTTCTCTATCAGGACTGTAGGCGTGCTTATAATGTCAGTAAGTTTCTCTATCAGGACTGTAGGCGTGCTTATAATGTCAGTAAGTTTCTCTATCATGACCGTAGGCTTGCTTATAATGTCAGTAAGTTTCTCTAAAATGACTGTAGGCGTGCTTATAATGTCAGTAAGTTTCTCTATCATGACTGTAGGCGTGCTTATAATGTCAGTAAGTTTCTCTATCATGACTGTAGGCTTGCTTATAATGTCAGTAAGTTTCTTTATCAGGACTGTAGGCTTGCTTATAATGTCAGTAAGTTTCTCTATCATGACTGTAGGCGTGCTTATAATGTCAGTCAGTAAGTTTCTCTATCATGACTGTAGGCGTGCTTATAATGTCAGTAAGTTTCTCTATCATGACTGTAGGCGTGCTTATAATGTCAGTAAGTTTCTCTATCATGACTGTAGGCTTGCTTATAATGTCAGTAAGTTTCTTTATCAGGACTGTAGGCTTGCTTATAATGTCAGTAAGTTTCTCTATCATGACTGTAGGCTTGCTTATAATGTCAGTAAGTTTCTCTATCATGACTGTAGGCGTGCTTATAATGTCAGTAAGTTTCTCTATCATGACTGTAGGCTTGCTTATAATGTCAGTAAGTTTCTCTATCATGACTGTAGGCGTGCTTAGAATGTCAGTAAGTTTCTCTATCATGACTGTAGGCTTGCTTATAATGTCTGTAAGTTTCTCTATCCGGACTGTAGGCGTGCTTATAATGTCAGTAAGTTTCTCTATCAGGGCTGTAGGCGTGCTTATAATGTCAGTAAGTTTCTCTATCATGACCGTAGGCTTGCTTATAATGTCAGTAAGTTTCTCTATCATGACTGTAGGCGTGCTTATAATGTCAGTAAGTTTCTCTATCATGACTGTAGGCGTGCTTATAATGTCAGTAAGTTTCTCTATCATGACTGTAGGCTTGCTTATAATGTCAGCAAGTTTCTTTATCAGGGCTGTAGGCTCGTTTTTAAGGTCAGCAAGTTTCTTTATCAGGACTGTAGGCTCGTTTTTAAGGTCAGCAAGTTTCTTTATCAGGACTGTAGGCTCGTTTTTAAGGTCAGCAAGTTTCTTTATCAGGACTGTAGGCTCGTTTTTTTAGGTAAGCAAATTTCTTTATTATGACTGTAGGCTCGCTTTTAAGGTCAGCAAATTTCTTTATCATGACTGTAGGCTCGCTTTTAAGGTCATCAAGTTTCTGTATCATGATTGTAGGCTCGCTTTTAAGGTCATCAAGTTTCTTTATCATGACTGTAGGCTCGCTTTTAAGGTCATCAAGTTTCTTTATCATGACTGTAGGCTCGCTTTTAAGGTCATCAAGTTTCTTTATCATGACTGTAGGCTTCCTTATAATGTCAGCAAGTTTCTTTATCATGACTGTTGGTTTGACTGTGGGTTTCCTTATCCTATCAGTTAGTTACCTTATCGCGACAGTGGGTTTGTTTTAGGGGTGTGCCTATTATTGGCTTCGTTTTCGCTTCGGGGCCGAACAGTGGACTTAATAACTATTCGGTATTCGGCCGAATACTTGTGGTCTGGCCAAATACGAATAGTGGTTACCTTACACCCGTTTCTGCATACACTGCGATGGACTGAAATAGCTCTCTCATTAACATAATAGTCGCTGTTGCCTAAGTCTGTCGTAGCGAGGGAAACGTCGACCAGGTTGCGTGGTACAGCAGCTGGCAAGGTCTCGACATAGGCATTACAGTAGAGATTCTCAAACTGGGTGCGTATGCCAGGGGTGCCACGGCGAAAATCAAGAAAAGTCGGCTATAAATTGTGACATTATTAAAGAAGGCATGAAGATACTTAAAAGTTAAAATTCAAATTGTCTTCCCCCACTGAGTTTTTTTTTTTTTTTCTTGCTTCACACTGAAAGTGTATCATACTGCCTAGAGTGCCAACCGCAAAGTGCTAAAAATTGTCTTTGTTTAATCTGTTTTCGTGAAGATGCAGCGGATAAGTAAGGTTGTGATTACATTTTGGCTGAAATTTTAAAGTGGAAAATGTGGTCTGTACAATGGTCACTGTTAGCCTAGTCAAGTGAGCAATGGTCACTGTTAGCCTAGTCAAGTGAGCAGTTATATTTAAAGGCAATGCGTTGTGAGTCCTGGACAATCGGTAGGCAGGCCAAACAATTGCTTTAGGCCTCAGAAATGTGGTTTTACAGAACAATGCTTAAAATACCCTGGAGGTTTTGAAAGTTGCTGGAGCCCGAAGACAACTAATCACAGACATTAGAAAGGAGACAGTCATAAATTTTCGGCCATGTTATGAGAAGAGGGAAAATGGAACATGTGGTGACCACTGAAAAGATCTGTGGAAGGGGGGATAGAGAAAGACAACAAGAGAAGATTCATAACAGTCTTGTTGCATGGCATGGGGGTGTGTCAGCACACGATCTAACGCATGCTGCAGGAGATAGCAGATTGTGGCGAGGTATATTCGCACACGCCAGTCGGCAAGGCACCTGATGATGATGATTTCGTATTCGTATTCCGCCGAAAAGTTTATTCCGCTATTCGTATTCGGCCGAATAGTGAAAATCACTATTCGGTACAGCCCTAGTTTCTTTATTCTGACAGTGGGTTTTCTTATCCTGACAGAAGTCTTCTCTATCCGGGCAGTGCATGTTTGATCCCAACAGTTTGTTTCTTTATCCCTATAGAGAGTTGCTTGATTTAGCCAGTGAAGGTGGGCTTCGTGGTCTCGAGGCATGGTGTCCGCCTCGAGTGCTAGAGGTTCCGGATTCAATCCCTGGTCTTTGGGTAGTGAGATCGGACGTCTGTAAGCATTGTTGCGCACGTAAACAAATCCCTTGGCAGTTGGAAATCGAAAAGAGTACCCTAACGGTGCTGCCCTGGCAAAATTGTGAGTTAAAAGTCTAACCAGGATCTCGCCGGTGTTTCAGAGGCTGTGCACTGTGCTGAGCTTCTTTGGACTCAGACTTGAGTTAGAAGAAGAACGGAGAACTTTTGGATTACTACCCGTGTGTCATGATGTGATCTTTCGTTCAAACCTTAAACCTCATCCATGAGTTTCTTTATCCAGGCAGTGGGTTTCTTAATCCAGATAGCTTTTTGTTTTCCGTTTTTAAACTGTTCATAACTTCCCGCTGCCGAAATACCCCAAAAGAAAACCCTTTCCGATGCCATTTGGGATCATGACCCATGGGCTGGGAGCCCGTGTGCTAGATGATGATGATGATTTGGTCACTGTGTAAACGCCATGCTTTTGTTAATCACTTTTATACTGTTAAAGGCAAAGGTGAAAGTAAAAGATGAGAAGATCGACTACATTGCACGGGGTTTGATCCCATATCACTCAGAACAGCCAGCTAACAGATTGACCAGTTCGCCAAGGAGACCTCCTGTATGTATTTCCTATACTGTTAAATTAAACGACAAACTACAAAGACATAGTCATAGCAATGTTCAAGTATCTAAAACATCTTTGTCGCATTTTTTTTACAGCGCGTTGCAAACCATTCCCGCCATGCATTGGCTGTTAGGTTTTACTAAACAATTTCACGATCCGTAGCTTGCCAATGCCATTTCTTTCTGGACGTTCGACGCTCCTGTTCTTCTTCTTATAGTCAATGGTTTGTGTTGTCATGTCTACCCACAACCTTCTGTCTTGTGTACATTCAATCAATTCCGACACATACGATCTTCGATGCCATGATATCAAACCGTCCAACATCTGTTCTGTCAGTCCCCCTGCCTCTCCTCCCCTCCAACTTGCCTACTGTCACGATGTACTCCAGTTCTCTCCTTCTCATGTCATGACCAAAGAATGAAGATTGTCTCCTTCTGATCTGAGCAATAAGTTACCGTTGTGTGTCAGTCTCTTTCAAGACATCTTCATTACTCTTCTCATCTGTCCAGGGTATTCTCATCATTCGTCTATAAAACCACATCTGCGCCGCTTCCACACAATATTAAACTAACTGTCCAACTTGTCAGGATGAGATTTCTATTCGTAGCTCATACCACACCATTGTCAAAATCAAGGCAAAATGGGTTGCTGCTATATCGCTTGCAACTAGATCGAACTCGGTATGTAAAAATTACGAAAGTGCGCTCATAGTCCTTAAATGACATTCGCCGACATGGTATCAAAAGATGGAATTAACTTTTTTTTTTTTTAAATAATGTAAACAAGCGAGGAATCGTGTAAGAGATTATACAAAATCAAACTTAAAAAACAGAAGCAGATAAAAAAAAAAAAAGAAACCCAAGACGGCAAATAAGCACACAGATCACATGCGGGTAATGCTGGGGTAATCAGTGACGGCAATCAACAGTGAAATGTTCAGAAGGCGGCCTCGTGGCGCCCAAATGAGCCATCACTGAAAAGAAATGACATCGCTTGCTGGTTAACTCGATTCTCTGGGAGAACTGGGTTAAGTGTAGCTAGACCGGGAACGACTGATCGCTGAGAGCTAAGCTTGGGTTGATAGAAGTTCGGCCCCGGGATAAAATATTCCAGACTATCTTTGTGTGCTATTTGTGTCAGAGATTTGTCATGCATAAACCGAGGGTTCCTTAGCAAAAGAGACATTGGCAGGAAGAAGAAAATGGCTGTTTACTGCTCCATCTTTGTGCCAGTCCGGACCTATGCGTGTCTTCTTCCGTTTCGCCTTAGCAAGCAGTAAATTCTGGCAGAAAAGTTCTGGCTGGATTCTAGTCCAGTTCTAGAAACTGAGTGTACATCCGTTTCACAGGTCTGAATTATCTACATGAAGACTCTTGGTTCCTTGCCTCTCAGGCAGATGTACTCCGACTTCGAAAGAAGCTCCCAATTAGTCGACTCTAAAGACATGCTTTGGGCAGACAGTGGGTCTATTCTTGTTTTCCCCAAAATAGAGCTCCGGAACCCACACAGTGAACCTATGCGTTTAAGTCATGAGAAATGACAAAAGTTCACAGAAGCCAGCTCAGGCCTCAGAAATGAGATTCCTGAGAAAAGTGGCAAGAAGGGAGAAAGTTCGCAGTCAGACAATACGTGAAGATCTTAAAACCCACGCCTTACAAACTCAAGCTAATCGGTCACAGTTACCATGGTTTGGACATGTATGCAGAATGGATGAAAATCGACCACCATGACAGGCATGGGAGGCTAAGAACCAGGGAACCAGACTTCCGGGCCGACCACTCAGGGTTTTGCTAGGAAGACAACATCCGACAGTCCATGACTGACAGAGGACTGGAATGGAGCATAGCCAGAAAGAAAACTGCTGATAGAGAAATCAGGCGTTTTATCAGACAAACCTCTACACCCCAAGGTAGAAGAGGAGCGACTAAGTCAGTAAGTAAGATTTGTCATGAGTATATTCTACATGTTACATGGACCTGACATCCGTGCAGTTTTATTGATGCCATCTATTATTTTGAATCTGGCAGCCTTGGTCCCTTAAAGCTCCCTTACCCTACCCAAAGAATTACTGCCCCCCCTCCCCCACCCGGGGGAGGAGAGGGGGGGGGGGTGGAGAGAAAGAGCTCCAATAATTAATTTGTAGGACTCTCTTACCATGTAATCAGTTATCTTTATAACGGTTTGTTCATATACATCTCATTATGTCAAATATATTATACTTGTTTGTCATTCAGCACGTTATTATTGTTATCTTTGTTGTCGTAAAAATTATTATTAATATTGTTACTGTTTTAACCTGCTTAAACAAGGCTTAAGCGGGTTGAGGGATACACCCCCCCCCCCCCCCCCCCCCAACCGACAGACAATTTGAAAGTGAGCTGAAGGAAATCTTTCCCAATTCTCTGTTTTATTATTACTATTATTATTACTTTATAATTTTTTTTTTTACTGTGTTTTTACTTGGCTTATACAGCGGTTAGAAACAACCCAGAGAAGTGAGAACGTAGACTCATAGAACTGGTGCAGCCTTGGCTTATACAGCGGTTATAAACAACCCAGAGAAGTGAGAACGTAGACTCATAGAACTTGTGCAGTCTTGGCTTATACAGCGGTTAGAAACAACCCAGAGAAGTGAGAACGTAGACTCATAGAACTAGTGCAGCCTTGGCTTATACAGCGGTTATAAACAACCCAGAGAAGTGAGAACGTAGACTCATAGAACTAGTGCAGCTTTTCACAACTGTGCTCCGCGACCTGCACTTCCCAGAGGTTTCGTGGCCACTCCGGGGAAAAAATGCAAATTACATGATATTAATTACGAAACAAAAGAAAGAAAGAAAACGAGAAAGACAATAAGAAGTAAGGAAAGAAAGAACATAGTAAATAAATAAATAAAGAAAGAAAGAAAGAAAGAAAGAAAGAAAGAAAGAAAGAAAGAAAGAAAGAAAGAAAGAAAGAAAGAAAGAAAGAAAGAAAGAAAGAAAGAAAGAAAGAAAGAAAGGAAGAAAGAAAAGAAAGGAAGAAGAAAGAAAGAAAGAAAGAAAGAAAAGAAAGAAAGAAAGAAAGAAAGAAAAAAAAGAAAAGAAAGAAAGAAAGAAAGAAAGAAAGAAAGAAGAAAGAAAGAAAGAAAGAAAGAAAGAAAAGAAAGAAAGAAAGAAAGAAAGAAAGAAAGAAAGAAAGAAAGAAAGAAAGAAAAAAAAGAAAGGAAAGAAAGAAAGAAAGAAAGAAAGAAAGAAAGAAAGAAAACGAGAAAGACAATAAGAATTAAGGAAAGAAAGAAAGAAAGAAAGAAAGAAAGAAAGAAAGAAAGAAAGAAAGAAAGAAAGAAAGAAAGAAAGAAAGAAAGAAAGAAAGAAAGAAAGAAAGAAAGAAAGAAAGAAAGAAAGAAAGAAAGAAAGAAAGAAAGAAAGAAAAAGAAAAAGAAAAAAAGAAAGAAGAAAGAAAAAAGAAAGAAAGAAAGAAAAAGAAACAAAGAAAGAAAGAAAGAAAGAAAGAAAGAAAGAAAGAAAGAAAGAAAGAAAGAAAGAAAGAAAGAAAGAAAGAAAGAAAGAAAGAAAGAAAGAAAGAAAGAAAGAAAGAAGGAAAGAAAGAAAACTGTATATTACACTACGAACGGAAATGTTTCTTTTCATTCCTTTCCAAGAGCCCAAGAGAAATGCTTGATGAGTTTAAACGGATACTAAATGTGTTCAAGCTCAGCAGAATGCGAAATCATCGTAGATTCGACATCTAACAGCCAACTAAAATCTATACTTACTCTTTTCCCGGTCAGTAACACCGATTAACTTGTAAGATCACAGGCGTAAGGTGCTCTGTCATGGAAATTGATTCTTAAAAGGGCGCCATGACTAGAAAACAAAACTGGGAACTCTTGTAAGGTCACAAAAAGAGCTACAGACAGAAAGAAAAGCTGTGTTAGAAATGACTGAAATTCAGTGCCTTATTTGTCAACTGCGACATCAAGAAGCTACAAACAAAATGACAGGCTGTGTCAGAAATGTCTTAGAGTCAGCGTCTTCTGCGTCAGCTGCCACAAGAAGAGCTTTCAGACAGAAAGAACAGCTGTAACATAAATGACTGAGAGTCAATGCCTTATGTGTCAACTGCGACATCAAGAAGCTTCACACAGAAAGAACGGTTCTTTATTTATAACGTCCCCCATGACGTTACAGTGACGTCACGAGAGACATTCAAATAATTTCCGGGGGGGGGGGGGGGGGGGGGGTAAGTTTAGGGAATTTCTCCCTTCTAGCGTGACTCGTAAAAGCGCGCGCTTGTTGGCGCCTCTAAAGGCGTGTGTTTACCGCGCGTCAGCAGTCTTCATCTTTGCCGCGTCTGGTTGCTACAATTAGTAGCATCTGTACGAGACATGGAGACCTGCATTGCCTTCCTGCAACAGCATAGCATTCTGCACAGAACGAGACGTTACAGAAACGTTTGTAGCGGCGCGAGGGATACTCCTCGGCGTTATCGGTATAGGCGGAAAGAGTTTCGCGATTTACCTGTGACTGAGGCCCTGGCAGGGTATATTTTCGGCCTCGATAATTTGAGACCGTTATTCGGAGGATAGCCACACACACACATACACGCACGCAAGAACGCACGCATGCACGCACGCACGCACGCACGCACGCACACACATACACACACTCACACGCACACACACACACACGCACACACACACGCACGCACACACACACAAACACACACACACACACACACAAAATTTACATTTAATAAAAAAAAATTATTTAAAAAAAAAAAATTTAGGGATTGAACGCAGCACCTTTCATTTATAAAACGGATGTGATTTCACTGAAAATTGCGCATCAACAAGCAGCCGACTGCGCACCAACAGACAGATATATGCCACACCAAAATACACTAGAAGAGAAACCACAGCATCAGCACACTTGCACCCCTTGAAATAGTGGACTCAAGTCAGCTGGGGAATTCCCACTGATTTTCGTGTTTGGGGTACGTTATAAACATTGTACCGAAAGAACAGCTGTACCATAAATTATTATTGCGACTCAATGCCTTATGTTTCAACTACGTTATCAAGAGTTCACAGACAGAACGAAGAGTTGTACCAGAAATGACTGAGAGTCAGTACCTTATGAGTCAAATGCCACAAGAAGAGGTTTCAGATAGAAAGAACAGCTGAATCAGAAATGCATGAGAGTCAGTGCTGGAGTTAGGCATAAGTTAAATAAGCCACAACTTAGGCCCCAAGATCTTCAACAGCCTCAAATATATACTTTTCTTCTTTACTAATGCCTTTTTTTTTCAAATATATTTCAAATGCTATTTTCTTTGCTTTTGTACTTGTAATAAACTCTTGGAGGTTTAAACACACTGGTTTAATCATTTCAACAACTGACAGTTTCAGTGATTCAAGGGATTAGATCCTGTCGTCTCTAGATGATGCAAGTGCATTGCACGAAAACCCACATCTAGGGCTGCAGGGCTGCCGAAAGTTGTTTGGGAAAAGTACCACATATTTTTTGAACAGGTACAAAAACACACCAAAAGGTACTACTTTAAAACTGTCAGGATCTTTTTTTTTTTTCCTGTTAAGCAACCACATCACGCGAGATTTAGGAAAATTTCATATTATAGGGGGTTATGGTTAGGGTTATTAGTAGACGCCATTCATTTAACAGTAACCCTAACCCTACGCCCCCGTAGTATGGGGTTTCCCTAAATATCGCGTGATGTGATTGCCTAAAAGAAAATAACTTAATTTTCGATTTAAAAAAACAAAAACGTTAAAACCACTTTAAACACAAACATATACACCCATATTATATGTAAAAGTGGCCCACCTTAAACATGATGAGAACTTAAATCTTTGATCATCATCTCATTACTGCATTTACTGTTGAAGTCTTCAAAGATGAGCGATTATTCACAATTATCGCAACATCGTTGAGTATATTTAAAAAAAAAAAAACACTATTTCTGCAGCTACAAGGGAATGAGATAATGCCTAAATTTCAAGCATAAATTTCTACACTAATGGAAAGCGATTTTAACCTTTACGTTTTATTCTGAAATTAGAATCGAACATTTTCTGATGTTTTTAAACGTTGATTTTGCACCATAAGTAACCTACATTCTTTATATATTTATTAATAATATTATTTGTTAATTTGTTATTTTCTGTGTGTGATATTATTCTGGGTTTCAATGTTGATCTAGCATTCAAGACCAAAGGCATGACTGGCGTTGGCTTTCTTTCAGTAACACTCGCTGGATCCAGCGTAAACTGACAACAGTTAAAAATACTGATGCAACATTTCTAAAACCTACCCAAAACAACGGGCGTGGAACCAAAAGTACAGTTTTGCTCGGCAAGGGTCCAATAGTACCAAATTTCGGCAGCCCTGCCCACATCTACGTTATCAAGGAGAAATTAAAAATGGAAAGGGTAAGCTTCCTGCATTAGGTTTAACCACATGTGGCTCGGTTTCTTTTCAAAGAACAGCTAGCTGAATGCACACAAGCGAAGCAACTTTGTCTGTATTGCTGACTGTAGGGCTAGCCTGATTTCGACACCCCCTTTGGGAATGCATTGACTGGCCCCAAATTTTCTACCCCGCGCCATCGGAGAATCATCCCCCTTTTTTTTCACCATCAAAGAACATTCCAATCATCGTTTAAAGGGGGGGCGTCCCCTTTGTTGAAAATACTTGGGGGGGAGGGGGGGAGGGAGAGAGAAAGAGAGGAGAGAGAGAGGGGGGGAAAAAGAGAGAAGAAGAAAGAGAGAAGAGAGAGGGGAAAGAGAGAGAGGGCGGAAGGAGTATTTTGAAAAAAGGCTTGGGGTTAAAGGGGGGGTTTGAAAAGGAATTTGGGGAAAACATGTTTTAAGTGGCTTTT
>CAJHNH020003846.1:0-47500 GCA_905116865.2 Candidula unifasciata
CTTTTTCTTCTTTTCCCCTTTTTCTTCTTCTTCTTCTTCTTCTTCTTCTTCTTCTTCTTCTTCTTCTTCTCTCTCTTCTTCTTCTTCTTCTTCTTCTTCTTTTCTTCTTTTTCTCATCCTCCTCCTTCTCCTCCTCTTCCTCCATCTCCTGCTTCTTCTTCTGATCGTTGGCATCTATACTAGCGTGTGGTCCAGACCCCCCAAGGTACAACTAAAGAACTTTGTCAGTGCCCCACAGTTTGTCTACATAGGTCACTCCTTTAGGACAAAGTTACTAAATGTGTTGCCTTAAATGCACAATATTGATAACAATACTCTCTCTCTCTCTCTCTCTACTCTCTCTCTCTCTCTCTCTTCTCTCTCTCTCTTAAAATCCATTTCTGAAATAAATATATTTTTTTAAACTATTTAAAAAAAAACTTCTTCATAGTTTTTTTTAAAAACTATTTTTAAAAAAAAAACTATGTATGTATTATGTTTGTAATCCTGGTGGGTTGAACTTGATGTTGATGTTGAAATTACTACTGCTGTTGATCGTTACTTTCTGGTCACCTTATGTTATTTTAAATACCAAAGATTTAGCCAACAGAGTTTGGCCTATATTAAGCCAGTAAAGTAGCATAGCTTGGACATTCTCTAAGGGTAACCTAGGTAAAATTAACACGTGTGAAATGAGATGCCTAAGAAAAGCCACCAACATCCGAGTTTAAAATGGCATTATCGGACAGACTGTGAGAGCGAAACCATGCAGCGAATTCATTGAGAAACCGATGATCAGATGTTTTAACTATCTAATAAGAATGCAGCCAGAACAACTATCAACGCAGGCGCCACGCATGAAAAGATCTGATGTGAAAGCAAGCCTCAGCCTAAAGAGAATATAGATTGTTGATGTTAAAGAGCTTCTACGTCCACACAGGGTGACTAAAGACACTACTGCACATCAAGCAATGGATCACAAACTGTTCGTGCTCACGCGCTTAACAGCAGAACTGTTCCTTGTTGATGAAAGAAGTATAAGGTAATGAATCAATCTTACTTCTGTCAACAGGTGTGACTTTGCTATTTAGCAAAATGAAAGTTACTTTAACTGAGAATGATGGAAGTAGCCTTTCCTTTCACGAGGACCTGGCCAGTTCTCACGTCAGCCAAGAAACCTTGGCTTTGTTGGAGTACAGTCTACAAGTAAGAAGTTGTCAATTTAATTTAACGTTTCACTTCACGCAGGTTGCGGGTCCCCATTGGGGAAGGGAAAGAGGGGGGGGGGGGGGGTGTGTGTAATGTACCGCATAACACTGCATTTTATACCTAACGGTAGAGGTGAGAGGGTCGACTTCATTGCACCGCGTTTTCTCCCATATGACTCAGCCACTTTACACAGAACATCTAGCTGCCTGCTGACAGCGTCGTACAGAACATGACCCCCGTAGCTCCGGCGACGATCCTCATGGATCTCTGTAAAAGCTACATTCGTAAACTGAATGGCAACGCAGTAAAACGAATTCACAACCTTCAGAGCTCGTGCAAACGGCTTGACTACTCCGCCACAGAGACCCCAGAACCCAAAGGTTAAAAGGCCGAAGTCGAATCCACTTCATTGCATTGGATTTGATCCCATATGGCTCGTCTCTCTCCGCAGAACGGCTAGCCGCTGGCCGCGAGCGTCACACAAAGTAAGAACCACGTAGCTCTTGCGACGATTCCCTGGGGTCTCCGTAAAAATTGCACTCGTCAATGGAAAGGCGCTGCTGTGAAACGAACCCACGACCTTGAGATCGCGAGGCAAAAGACTTGACCATTTCGACAAGGAGACCCCTTAGTTAGATTATCGACAAATTATCCTAAATGCGCATCGGCGGTCCATTAGCGCTCGGATCCCATCTTCACTATATCCCTCAGCATTTGGCTATGTTAATTTACTATTCTTCTTTGGCTACCTATATAGTGTTTGGCGACACATATTTTGACCCAAGGTTCTTGTAGTCTTTTGAGTGTTGCCGATTCAACGTCGTCTCCTGAATCATCTTCTCGTCCTGTCTCCTTGAGAGCATTGACAATATCGGCCTGGTCCATGTTGCTTTTTTCCTGTACTTCCTTAATGTGTCTTTAAGGCTCGATTTCTACGCTACTGGGTCTTGTATAAGATTCAACTTTATATGGTGCGTATCTGTACTTTTTTTGTGAATTAAAGTCATTATGGTGAGTACCGGCACCTTTTTTTTTCTGGGGCAACGGGGAGTGAGGGGGAGAGGGGCCTAATAGGAATATATAATGGGTTTGTTCCGGTTTGCCACATACTCATCGGGGTTATCGGAATGTCAGTGTCTGTAATGATGATTCTTTTAGGCTAATTTAACTAGAGGGAAATTATATTTCGTGAAGTCTTGTAATTCTGTATACTGTTTAGTAATTATTGATTATTCTTTAACTCCGCCTACCTGTAATTTACGCTTGTATTTTTAACAGTGTCGATAGCAATGTTATGAAGATTGAACACTGTCAAAATAAATGGTCTACACTCCAGGAACTACTCACTCAGGCTTTATTTTTTCTTCTTCCCAATTCGTCGATTTTATGTAATTAACAATTTTTTGTTTTTGTTTTTTTGATAGCTTTGTAATAATATCCTGAAATACAAATGAGACCCACCTACTACAACCTATACTACACCCGCAACCACCGCACCAGTAACAGGGTGAACAGCCATAAAACCCCCCTACAAACCAACCTACGGCCCCTACATAACTACTAACCCTCCCACCCCTCGTACATAATGGAATGTCAGAAAACTGTTTGTTTCGTTTTTAGTGACTTTGGTAATATACCTACACCCAAACAGGGTAAAATCTCACATGTCGCCTTGGACAATCTATAGTCCCAGGGAGTGGTAGGTAGGGCTGCATGCAGTCGTGGGACCTAGGCTGCACACTCTCGTGGGAAACTAGGGTGAGTTGGAGTTAGTGCTAGTTTTTGCTGGTCCATTAAAAGCATCAGACAGCCCGGGAAACCCAGTCTTACTACCCTCTAAATGTTGGACTTTTCTGTGACGGTCACCTGGAGTAGAATATTAATAAAGTACTTTTTTTTTTTTCTTTGAATTAGAATTACTGAGCATAACTCGTTTGGCTCAGTGGTCCGTGATACTGAAGCCCTTCAGCCTTGGTGCCATGTAACACAACAACCGGGAGTATGCGCTTTTTCTGTTTCCTGCCGTCTCCCAGTCTTGACCACGATAACCTAATTACGCATTGGGGATTGTCACCCTAAACGGTCCCAAACTTTTGCTCCAGCTATCTGGACGGCCGTGAAAGAATGTTTCCTACAACATGGCCATCCAAAATTTCAACTTTAATCTTTTAAAGTATTTTAGAATCCCATCGATCTTTTCCCCCCTGAGTGGCGCTTGTGATGTCTTCACAGATCTTGATATGGGACAGAATATAGAACTTGTGATGTCTTCACAGATCTTGATAGCCATGTTTTAGGCATGTAGCATGGGACAGAATATAGAACTTGTGATGTCTTCACAGATCTTGATGGCCATGTTCTACATATGTAGCATGGGACAGAATATAGAACTTGTGATGTCTTCACAGATCTTGATGGCCATGTTTTAGGCATGTAGCATGGGACAGAATATAGAACTTGAGATGTCTTCACAGATCTTGATGGCCATGTTTTAGGCATGTAGCATGGGACAGAATATAGAACTTGTGATGTCTTCACAGATCTTGAAGGCCATATTTTAGGCATGTAGCATGAACAGAATATAGAACTTGTGATGTCAGTCAGCAGTCCCATCACTATCGTGTTCACATGTTGACTCACTGTTTGTCTGTTTGTTTGGTTTTGTAGGGGGAAGATGGAAGGAATCATGGCTCTCTACAAAGTATTCATCCCCAATTGGCTGAGGTTGGGACCATGGAATATCATTGTATCCTTTTCTTCTTGTGTTGGAGAAATTTTGCTTGTCTTATATTGTTATATTGCTGTTTCTTTGCCACTTGTGTCAGATATAAGTTGTATGAATCATTGTATTCTTGCTGGTTATATCAGAGAATCATTGTATGGATCATTGTATTCTTGCTACTCGTGTCAGAGAATTGTTGTATGGATCATTGTATTCTTGCTACTCGTGTCAGAGAATTGTTGTATGGATCATTGTATTCACTGTATTCAATGTCACTCACTGTGTATCAGCAGTTGTTAATGGCTGGTTGTAGGGTTGAATGTTACTCACTGTGTTTCAGCAGTTGTTAAGGGCTGGTTGTGAGGTCCTGGTGGGGTTGAATGTCACTCTCTGTTTGTCCGCAGGTGTTAATGACTTGTTGTGGGGTTTAATGTCACTCTATGTGTCAGCAGGTGTTAATGGCTGGTTGTGGGGTCTTGGTGGGGTTGAATGTCACTCTCTGTGTGTTAGCAGTAGTTAATGGCTGGTTGTGGGGTAGAATGTCACTCACTGTGTGTCAGCAGTTGTTTTAGACTGGTTGTGGGGTTGAACGTCACTCACTGTGTGTCAGCAGTTGTTAATGACTGGTTGTGGGTTTGAATGTCAATCACTGTGTATCAGCAGGTGTTAATGGCTGGTTGTGGGGTCTTGGTGGGGTTGAATGTCACTCTCTTTGTGTTAGCAGTAGTTAATGGCTGGTTGTGGGGTTGAATGTCACTCTCTGTGTGTCAGCAGGTGTTAATGGCTGGTTGTGGGGTTGAATGTCATATACTGTGTGTCGGCAGTTGTTAATGACTGTTTGTAGGGTTGAATGTCACTCACTGTGTGTCAGCAGTTGTTAATAGCTGGTTGTAGGGTTGAATGTCACTCACTGTGTGTCAGCAGTTGTTAATGGCTGGTTGTGTGGTCCTGGTGGGGTTGAATGTCACTCACTGTGTGTCAGCAGTTGTTAATGGCTGGTTGTGGGGTTGAATGTCACTCACTGTGTGTCAGCAGTTGTTAATGGCTGGTTGTGGGGTTGAATGTCACTCTCTGTGTGTCAGCAGGTGTTAATGACTGGTTGTGGGGTTGAATGTCACTCTCTGTGTGTCAGCAGGTGTTAATGACTGGTTGTGGGGTTGAATGTCACTCTATGTGTCAGCAGGTGTTAATGGCTGGTTGTGGGGTCTTGGTAGGTTTGAATGTCACTCACTGTGTGTCAGCAGTTGTTAATGACTTGTTGTGGGGTTGAATGTCACTCACTGTGTGTCAGCAGTTGTTAATGGCTGGTTGTGGGGTGGAATGTCACTCAGTGTGTGTCAGCAGTTGTTAATGGCTGGTTGTGGTTTTGAATGTCACATACTGTGTGTCAGCAGTTGTTAATGGCTGGTTGTGGGGTTGAATGTCACTCACTGTGTGTCAGCAAGTGTTAATGGTTGGTTGTGGGGTTGAATGTCACACACTGTGTGTCAGCAGTTGTTAATGGCTGGTTGTGGGGTTGAATGTCACACACTGTGTATCAGCAGTTGTTAATGACTGGTTATGTGGTCCTGGTGGTGTTGAATGTCACTCACTGTGTGTCAGTAGTTGTTAATGGCTGGTTGTAGGGTTGAATGTCACTCTCTGTGTGTCAGCAGTTGTTAATGGCTGGTTGTAGGGTTAAATGTCACTCACTGTGTGTCAGCAGTTGTTATTGGCTGGTTGTAGGGTTGAATGTCACTCACTGTGTGTCAACAGTTGTTAATGGCTTGTTGTAGGGTTGAATGTCACTCACTGTGTGTCAACTGTTTTTTAGGGCTGGTTGTGTGGTCCTGGTGGGGTTGAACGTCACTCTCTGTTTGTCCGCAGGTGTTAATGACTGGTTGTAGGGTTGAATGTCACTCTATGTGTCAGCAGGTGTTAATGGCTGGTTGTGGGGTCTTGGTGGGGTTGAATGTCACTCTCTGTGTGTTAGCAGTAGTTAATGGCTGGTTGTGGGGTTGAATGTCACTCACTGTATGTCAGCAGTTGTTAATGGCTGGTTGTGGGGTTGAATGTCACTCACTGTGTGTCAGCAGTTGTTAATGGCTGGTTCTGGGGTTGAATGTCACTCACAGTGTGTCAGCATTTGTTAATGGCTGGTTGTGTGGTCCTGGTGGGGTTGAGTGTCACTCACTGTGTGTCAGCAGTTGTAAATTACTGGTTGTTGGGTTGAATGTCACTCACTGTGTGTCAGCAGTTGTTAATGGCTGGTTGTGGGGTTTAATGTCACTCACTGTGTGTCAGCAAGTTTTAATGGCTGGTTGTGGGGTTAAATGTCACACACTGTGTGTCAGCAGTTGTTAATGGCTTGTTGTGGGGTTGAATGTCACTCACTGTGTGTCAGCATTTGTAAATGGCTGGTTGTGGGGTTGATTGTCACTCACTGTGTGTCAGCAGTTGTTAATGACTGGTTGTGTGGTCCCTTTGGGGTTGAATGTCACTCGCTGTGTGCATACATAGAATGATAAAGCAATCTGAGTACTACAAGTAAGCATCAGCTAACTAACCTGCAGCTGAGGGCCACGTTCCTATTCTGTGTTCACAAATGCTTTTAGAGGTGTTTCAGCCTTAGAGGTGTTTCAGCCTTAGAGGTGTTTCAGCCTTAGAGGTGTTTCAGCCTTAGAGGTGTTCCAGCCTTAGAGGTGTTCCAGCCTTAGAGGTGTTCCAGCCTTAGAGGTGTTTCAGCCTTAGAGGTGTTTCAGCCTTAGAGGTGTTCCAGCCTTAGAGGTGTTCCAGCCTTAGAGATGTTCCAGCTTTAGAAGTGTTTCAGCCTTAGAAGTATTCAAGGCTTAGAAGTATTCCATCCTTAGAAGTATTCAAGCCTTAGAAGTATTCCAGCCTTAGAAGTATTCCAGCCTTAGAGGTGTTCCAGCCTTAGAGGTGTTTCAGCCTTATAGGTGTTCAAGCTGTATAGGTTTTCAGCATTAGAAGTGTTTTAGCCTTAGAGGTGTTCCAGCCTTAGAGGTGTTCCAACCTTAGAGGTGTTTCAGCCTTATAGGTGTTCAAGCCTCATAGGTTTTCAGCCTTAGAGGTGTTCCAGCCTTAGAGGTGTTTCAGCCTGATGTAATTTGGG
This sequence comes from Candidula unifasciata, assembly GCA_905116865.2. Lineage (NCBI taxonomy): Eukaryota > Metazoa > Mollusca > Gastropoda > Stylommatophora > Geomitridae > Candidula > Candidula unifasciata. Next base: position 7,023 of record CAJHNH020003846.1, read on the forward strand.
ACCGTACAACTGGGGAGTCTGTGAGCCACGTGGAGTTAGCATTTTTGGCAGTCTCTTCACTGATAGATTTATTATTCAGGAGTGACTTAATTTATGTCTCTATTTAATTTTCTAAGTCTCTAGATTTGTTTTGTGTGGTCTCTAGTTGAAATGTGCACCGATCCATTAAAAAAAAAAAATCTCCCATCTTGGCTTGGTAGACTGATTTGCTCATTACAATACTACTTGCCTAGTTTTCATTAGTTCTTTAAGCCTTCAGTAATGTGTTAGTGGACAAGTCAGCTTAGATGGCGTTGTATGATACTCCTGCTTGCTAATATATGACTAGACACTTTTGTTCTGTATGTGGGATTTTACAATAAATATATGAACTATTATACATCTTCTGGTTATTTATCCTTGTTAACCTACTAATGCTTTTTAAGAATTACAAAAAGGAGACATGGCAGATAACAAATCACCCAGGCCACATAACAGACACTCACCTACTCGCCCTTGTCAGTTGGCACATGAGATTGCAGGTTAAAGAGAAGCTCACCCGTTTCAGTTTCGATTTTTATGTGTGGAGTGTGGGCACAGAAAATAAATAATAGACAGAGGAAAGTTCAATGAAAAGTTTTTAACAAACAATAAAGGGAGACAAACAGTAAAGGGAAGTAACTACTAAATACTAGATGCCTATTACTGCCATTGAACGTGACGCCAAGATGATAGCATATGGGAGAACTGGCAACAACAACCCAGAGGTGTTTCAAACCAGGAACTCAAGGGACAGGAGAAACGCTCCAGTGAGGCAGTCCAAACCGACTCCTCATTACGGGAACATGATTAACCCAGAGCTTCTCGGAAGCAAGCAGGAACTCTGGCTCACAGTGCCAGGCAGGCAGACGAACTGCCCACATTGCGAGCAAAATGATAACTGGGCCAACAAGTGCCCAACAAAGTGACGACGGCCCCTTCAGTACCAACGCCACCACTATTTTATGAGGGAGTGTTCCTATCCCTGAAGGAGTTCACAGAGCAAAGCAATGCTCAGCCGATCTCTCCTTCCTAGGACGTAGAAGACAGTCCGCAGAAGAAAGGTTTTCCCTCCAAAGGCGCACAGTCCTTTACAGAAGAATAAGACAAGCAAACCACCACCAGAAGGAAGAGAGCGAAGAAGAAACCAGCATCAAGTCAGCTCGAATGAGACTTGGCCGACTTCTCTCGTATAACTCCGTCCCTCTTTATTTCATGTGTATTTGTAAATTATATTGCACGCACCCACCCACAACTAAACTTACAAACGGCAATTAATGACCCACACACTCACAAAAATATAAACAACATACATAACTCTTGAACTTAATAAAAAACAATTTTTGTGTGTGTGCTGTTGTTGCTTTCAAGCCCCACCCTTGCTGTTGCCGGGGGCCCTAATATAACCCAGCCTATCGGCTGGACGGGGTTTCTGGGACCTGTCTCCGAGTGATCCTCATCTGAATGGTGGCACTTTGTGTCACCGGGTGTTTGTCGCTCCGTGTGATGTTGTCACGAGACGACCTCAGTGGTTCCAGAAGTTAGTACTCGTAATAAGTTCTTCTGGTTTTAAAGAGAGAGGATTATATTTACTCTGCCCTTTACCCTAATATTACTTTAAACCAAATTGATTTAAATGTTTCCAGTCCTTAGTCCAGACAAAGCGACCCAACCTTGGGTAATATTACCTAAAACTTTACACTGTAGCTAGGAATTCTATTCTCATGTGTCAGTGCCATAAATGTTATCTCCTGACCAGTCTGTAAGGGCCAGCGAACGGGAAACTTAGTATCACACCTGAGATTAGCTTCCCTGAGCTGGACCGTAGGTCATAAAGGTTACCTAACACAGACTGAGTGGGGCTGCTTTGAATGGCTAGATCAGGGGAATTAAGTGGACTGGTAGACATTGTGGCGACCTGAGGCTGGAGTTCGCAGGTCAGTGTAATTCTCGGGAGAACGGGTGTTTGCCAATTAGGAATGTTTGATCTTGGTCAAGTCGGAAACACAATGGCTTCACTGACCGTCTTTTAACATCTGCCAGTTAGATTCGTTGTAAACTAGATTGGGTCACTTAAGAATGTTTGCTCTAGGGATGTCAGTCCAGAATTGACTGACAGGCCACTTGTTAGCTAGGTTGATCTGATAGGTACCTCAGAGGCGTGGCTTAAGTCATCGTCTTGAGGGTTGGGTAGAACCGAGTAAAGGGAGGAGTTTAACCTTTGAGATAGATTGATACTTATACTGCGAGCATTGTAGATTTACCTCATAGTGCCGTCAGCAGGCCACAGACTCAGACCTACCGTAGAAAAGTATTTTCTCACTGGTTGAGTCGTGTTTGGCAATTGCTGGAAAGTTCCAGGTATGAGTAAATATTAATTTTAATCTTGTATACATAGGTTAGGGAGTTAAGCTTAGTCTATACTACCTTTTCCTAATTTGTCTGCACTTTCTGCTTGAAATAGTTCTTTGTGAGTATTCAGTATCTCAAGTTAGGGAACTGCTAAACTATTCCTATTTCTTGTATGTTTGTGTCACATGTTTTTCAGTGTATGTTTTCATGTGTATAAAATAAGATGTGAATAATGACATTTGCTATAATGAAATGTAATTATAATGTTTCAACCGTCAATAAAAACATGAGTTTGGACTGGGGGAAATGATGCCAAAATATGTGCAGGGATGCTGCTACGTTTTGTGTGCCCACCATGTGCTCACTTAATGTGTTCACCTAAACAGGGGATTTATAACCCCAGGGGAAGAATGATGGATGTACAGTATTTACTGTCACTGAAAGATAATATTTAGGACAGCATGCACATATAAAATGGTTGGAGTTTCAGCACATAACCTGCTCCACGTGTTGATGTAAAAACAATGTTTGGAAGTCTGAGTGAAGACAGACAACAGACTTAGAAAGTCAACTATCATGACATAGCATGAGAGGGAAGGCAGGATATGTGACGTCCATTTAAGACCAAAGACCTTCAGACTAGACTGGAGAGAATGTGGAATATGAGGAGGAGCGATGGGATATATTTTATTATTCTATGTTATATTAATTGATACATGTATTCTTAGTGTAAGTCAAGATACTACACGTATGTGTTTGTTTCCATGATTACAGCGCCCATGTGACGATCAGTCCATGAAAGAGACTACTTTGTGTTAGACTCGGCCAGCTGGGAACGATGTGGAGAACGAGGTGGGGATGAAGTGGAGAATAAGCTGAAACAGGCAGAAAACAGGCAAGGAAGAGTTGGACAGTGCCTCACGGCTGTCAGAGGCTTATAAGTTAAGTTAACATAATGTTAATGTACTTAACGAGCCAATATGGCTGTTTTCTTGGGTATCTAGGACTTTGTCTGAGAGCAACATAGCTCAGATTTTAGTTCGGTTAATCTGGTGGAGGGAATGTGTTGAGAGGAAAATCCCTACTCAACTTAGAAAACATTTAATCCACCGCGTCACGTCACAGATGTCCTGGTGGGGTTAAACGTCATTCACTCTTTCCATGCGAACCAGCATCTAGAACAAACTAGATTTGCTAGAAAACGAAAATTCATAACTGAATATGCCCTAAATAACTAGTAATACTTCATATCCATAATATGCATATCATTACATGAATATCTTCTTCTTCTGCGTTCATCCGAAGATGTAATTGCGTTGTGTCCGTTTACAGCATGGCTGCGATATTTGCACCTTTCGGCCAACACATCCGACTTCTGCGGGATTACATGAATATAACATGGCTCATTGATGAAATACAACTGCTGTGTGAAAGATGGAAGTTTGGAAGGGCCGAATGTAAGACAGGCCTGCGTGCCTAATTTGTAACCCTTTGAAAATAAAGTTCGCTCTTTCGTTCGTTCGAAATACATAATGGGTTTGTGTGTGTGTAGCGGAGCGGCTAGACGCTCACTCCGGATCGGAAGGTCGTGGGTTCGCTTCCTGGCGGAGCCGAAATTTTTTCAAAAAATTACCTTAGCTCCCAGGTGCACCTAGCCTTGAGTGGGTACCGGGAACCTTCCCGGGAAGTAGAGGCGCCCGGCGTGATGCTGACCACATCACCCCTCTTGTGCCGATTGGTCTATAAAATATAGGTCTAGCCCTATATGCCCAATACGCCTTAAAGGCGCGAGAAAGGGTCCTGTGCTTTTCTTTACTTAATATAAACCCAGGGTCTGCAAACAAGTTGTCATTAAAGAAATTAACAGAGTGATAGAAGGCGCGTGATTTTGTGAACGAGTGACAAAGAGAGTCACAGAGAGAGAGAGAGAGAGAGAGAGAGAGAGAGAGAGAGAGAGAGAGAGAGAGAGAGAGAGAGAGAGAGAGAGAGAGAGAGAGAGAGAGTAGACAGAAATAGAGTGGGAGGGAGAAAGGAGAAATGAATGTTCTGCATGCTTGCTTGTCCTTTAAACACAATGCTATTGTATGTTATTCCATATATCATGTAATATGGCAATGAATTTTGAATCCAAATACAAATAGAAGTTTGAAATTTTTTTTAAGCTCAGCATAACCTAACGGTTGAATGGGTTTCCCTGGGGAATTTTCATCCAAATGGGGACACCTTGTGTCACCCGTTGTTGTCGCTCCTCGTGCGATTCTGGTGTAGTTTAACGACACTCAGTCTATCTGTCTATCTATCTTTTTTTTTTTTTTTTTACCCACCAGGACATCACACTTGCGTCGTAAGACTTTTCGAAAACCTGTAATAAGGCTTCATCTCTGTTAGTTGTGCTGCAAGTTTCAGAGCCATATAAAACGACTGGTCTTATCAACATTTTATATATTTTGATCTTGGTGTTGAGACATTTTGACTCTAGCAGATGTTAAAGGGCATAGTATACTTTATTTCCAGATTGTATTCTAGGTTCTATTTCAGCATGTTGTAGCAGTTAAAGTGTGCACTCAAGTACTTAAATGTTTCCGTTCGTTTGATTGTCATATTATCGACTTGTATGTGGTCTGACTATATATGCTTTCCCTGTCTAGTTATTATCATGTACGCTGTCTTATCTTGATTGATAACTAGTCCCATTTTCTGAGCTGATTCTTTAAAATACCTTGGACAGCCAAATAAAGAGCAACAAAGAGGTTTTGAAAGAGGCGGGAGTCCGAAGACAACTTATCACAGACATCAGAAGGAGACAGTCATAATTTTACGGCCATCTAATGAGAAGAAGGAAAATGGAACATGTTGTGAGGACTGGAAATATATGTATTAGAGGGATAGAGGAAGACAACGAGAGAGGATTCTTGACAGTCTTGTTGCATGGCATGGAGGTGTGTCAGCACACAAACTGATACATGCTGCAGCAGAGCGCGGATTGTGGAGAGACATGATCGCCCACGCCAGTCGGCAAGGCACCTGATGATAATAGTAATAATTAAATTGTTTTGACTTCTAAAATCAAATTATTCATAATGAATTCTACAGCTTTCTTTGAATTTTGTGTGTTTAATGGAATTTTTTTTAAATAACCTTCACTACATGTATATTATGAATTTTAATCTATTCTGTATCTTTCTCATTGCCGTTTGTTCTGTAATTAATTTAGTTATATAAGTTATAAATTTCAGTTAATCTTAATGAAGTTTTTGTCCCAGTGAGTATACTACACTTAATTTAAGTGAGTTGTGAAGCCTTTGAAGCTTCATTTTAACGGGTTCTTCATTCTGTCAACTCTCGTGTAGTAGTAGTAGTAATTTGTCAAAAATATGCTGATCATCCCTCAGGATTTTAATGGGGATCTATTGTGTTAATTCAGTTCTCAAAGTATTTATTTGTTTTTTTTTTAAATTTATGTATCATGTAATTATGTATATGCTTTTATTTGGATTGTGATAGAAATTGTAAAGTGAATAATGAGACAAATGTTGATAAGATTGTGTCATAAAATCACAGCTGCTCTGTGTGGAGACTTTCCTTTACTATGTCTAATTATAATCGACGGGAAAAGACCGAAACACCTATTGAACTGAGTCATCGCTGCTGGATAAATTCTGTGTTTTTCTAATGTTAATTTATAAAATCAATATAAACTAAATATATGATAGTTATAAAGATATAGATGATAAGTATTGCATTATGTGAATAAAATAATGCGGATTAGGGATTTGATTATGTTGTTGACATTCCGCAGACTTCAGTACAGCTGGCGTCGATTGCTAATAAGTCAATATTTAGCTGATTGCATCTCTGTTGTCAGAAGATGTTAGATGCTATTTTGGGTGTCATGCTGTTGGGACACGTTTCTGGGTTTCCTGCACCGAGAGGTTTGCACATATGTGGACGAAGTCTGTTATGCACTCTCTTTGGTCTGATTATAACACATTGTTTCTCTCTAGAGAAGCGATGAAGTGAGTCTTGCTGAAAAAATTTGGTGAGTATAGTTTGTAGACATATTCTTTATTATTTCTTTGCTGAAAATTAAACGAGAAGAAATTTTAAAAGGTGTAATTATTTTAAACTTTGATATGCAGATGATATCGATATTGTTAAAGAAAATGAACTAGAGACTGTTAAAACACTGACTCTTAAAAGAATCAGATCAGAAAATGGGACTAGTTATCAATGAAGATAAAACAGAATACATGATAATAACAAGACAAAGGATTTAAACTCCGACCACATACAAGTCGAAAATATGAAAATCAAACAGATTATGAATTTCGTTGTAACTCCTCACTCTCCATTCCCCGGTGACGGGTCCAGTTATTTATCCTAAGAATAAAAAAAAAGAAAAAGTACGGACTAAGGCTTTCTTAGCTGCGTGCGATTTGGTAACAGACCGTCTTGCGCTGGTTTTGAAAAGTAGTATCGAAAGTCAACCGTTAAGTAAGCAATGGCAAACTGCTGAGCGTAAATGTACATAGAAACACCACAATAGCCAACATTTGCTGGGGTTGGTTCTCCGACATCCTGTACATTGTTTATTTTTGAGATCATCTTCATCGGGCATGAGGTAAAGTTGTAAAGTATATGCGACTAAGTTTACACCTATACTTCATTTCTGTTTAAGTTGTTCTGCCTCTAAGTAAATCCGGTCTCACACATGTAAAAAACCTGGCTTGCCGCTGCCTGCACGCAACTCACGTGGGTCACGTGACAGTTGTGGCGGGCCCTTCTCCAGTGAACAGTCGTCTGCTGGCTCAATCGTCAAACAGCAGATTGAACGTGGTCGGGTCTACAACGAACTGGAATCCCCCTTCCAAGAAACCATGAAAAGCGTCAACCAGATCCGATCTTTGTTCAACTTGACAGTCACTTTTTCGGTGAACTTACTCATTCGAAGAAGTCCAGGGACACCGAAAACGAAGGTAGTAATCTCTTTTTTACTTTTGTCATTCATACACATCCTTTAGTTACTGAGTACTTGTCTGGGATAGTGTTACAATTAATTACATCGTTGCTGGCCTCTGCACATCTTCTCTATCTAAACGGGGTGTTTGGTGATTGATATTTTCTCCATGCAACTAGCCCTGGTGTCACACAGGCATACAGTCCTTAATCTAGCTAATAAATAGCTACTAATAACGGCATTCTTTTTTTTTTCTATGTTTGCACTTAAAAGAGTGGCTGGCACATTTGTGTTGTAATTTAGTCTGGCTGTGATATCTGCGCACCTCAGCCCAACACTTTAGTATACCCCCAATGAGTTACCAATTTACAAAATGCTCGTTAGTGGAAGCAGGGGTTCTATTCTATGATTTCCCCAGTCCCCAAGAACAGCCACAACCAATGCAGTCTGCAATTACAGCAACAATAATGTGACCAGACCAGGTGGACATTCATCTAGAGCCATGCTGATCCTTGAGAACTCAGCAACATGGCCGACCAAGTCCTCCAGGGAGGGTCAAGATAGGGATACGGTTGTTTCTGAAGTCCTCTAGCAGACGGCTTCGGCCACTCACATCAAATAAGCTGGCACTGCAGAATCAGTCAACATATATTTGTAATTTCTGTTGTTGCAGTTTTTAAAACAAATAATTGTTGAAACTTTGCACCACCACTTGTATAGCCCAGTGGGCATTAATTGTGTTGGCCACCTCTACTTCTCAGCTCATTTCCTGATAGAATTTTGGTTAAACTGGTAGGTTGGCTTTTGTACAGCAGACCAAAGTCCTGTCTGCTCTAGACCTGGAGGGATGGAGACAGATGATGTGGGGGAGAGAGTGAAAGTCAAAGGTAGACAAAAGCAGAAAAGGGAACGAACGAACGAACGAACAAACTTTATTTTCAAAGGGTTACAAATTGGGCACGCAGGCCCGTCTGACATTCGGCCCTTCTAAGTACTCGTTTTTCAGAGTACTAATACCTGTTATCAATAATGCATGTTATGGATTTAAAAAGAAATATATAATGCATTCACACATCGTGTGTACGCCATCATACACATTCACACACACGTATACATATATCTACATTTTCATACTGGTGAACTCATATACAGACATACGTGATACATACACATCTGCATCTACATACATATACAAGCATACACATACACAGAAATTAGAGACATGGGCAGATCAAGAGAGAAGGAAGATGGAAAAATTTGACAGAGTTGGATGGGGAGACAGGCAGATAAGGAGATGCAAGCAGGAAAAGATTTAGACAGAAAGTACTCCCGTGTGGGTTCCGGGGTCCCATTGTGGTGAAAACAAGAATAGACCCACTGCCTCCCCAAAAGCATGTGGTAAGAGTCGACTAATTGGGGAGCTTCCTTTGAAGTCGGAGTGCATCTGCCTGAGAGGCAAGGAACCAACAGTCTGTATTCAAGAGAATGATATCTGTAAAACTGATGCACACGCAGGTTCTGGAGCAGGACTGCAGTTCAGTAGTGGACGAGCAACCAAAACCTTCCGCCAGAGTTTACAGCTGGTGAACGCGAAGAAGACGAAGAAGAAGAGACAGAAAGGAGAGACGGGGACAATATAGAGGCAGACATACAGAGGGAGAGAACCAACGACAGAAATAAAAAAGGCTGAGCAAGAAAATTGTTGGGAGGTATACAGAAAGTAAGTGATGGAGAGAGGCAGACATAAAGCAAGAGATATGGGTGAGGTTGGGGGGGGGGGGGGGGAGAAGGGAAAAAACTAGGTGCCAGAAATAGAATTGATAAATCTGCATCACTTTTCCAGTTCCCACCCTCTTCCAGTGTGGATGTGGTCCATAAACCATGCTTGGCTGTCAGTGTATGCGCACAATAGTTCTTGCACTTAAGGCTGGGTGGACCTGGGAGCCCATAACACTGAGGTGACTTTCATCACCACGCTGGTGGTGCCAGTACTGACAGTAGCCGGGGCCATCCACTGAAAGCTGGACCCCAGATAGTTCCTTCCCACACCTCTTTGGTGAAAAGTTAAGTTAGTGATGATAATTTAGCTACATCACCTTGTGAGTTCCTGGGACCCATTGTGGTGGAAAACAAAAATAGATGTCCCACTGCTTCCCCAAGTAGCATATTTTAGGATTGGACTAACTGGGGACTTCCTTCAAAGTCGGAGTGCATCTGCTCTAGCGACAGGGAACAACCAGCTTCACACAAATAAACCAGTAAAATAAATGTATACGTAAAACTCAGGCCTGGAACAAAGCCACTCTAAATGGATGAACAACCTGCAGTTTGTGCTGGACCTTACAGCTGGTGAATGAAGAAGATCAGCTAAAAAATGGGAAACGCTGAAGGGAAACCCTGGAATATATTGTAACAGCTGGATTGATTTATAGGGAAAAGCCACGGGGAGGGGGGGGGGGGGGGGGGTCTTGAGTCTTTCATCTGTACCTGAATTTATACAGTCTGTCAGTCAGTGTTAACAATATGTGAAGAAGCTGACAAGGTACTTGATGATGATGGTAAAAAATAATTAAAAACTCAAGTATTTAAAAATTTATAAGAGTAATGAATACCTCAAAATGTGTGGACATAGCTTGCCAGTATTTGAAGTGTGTAAAATATTATTAGGGGCAGATATTGACTAACTGGGCAGCTTGTGCCAGGTGATCTTCATGGTAACCATGAAGGCCGTCTCAGGTCACCCTAAAACATAACAAGCTAGCCTAGGTGTGGATTATTATTGCAGCAAATATATACTGATCATGCAAGGCACAACACCCACAGAGGCACAGAGCACAAGGCACACCAAAAACCAAGACTGGTGAAAGATATAGTCAGAGAAACTCTACAGCGGTACAGTGTGTCTATGGTTGATGTAGCCAGAACAGCAGGTAGCAGAACTGTTCATCTAGAAACATTAACACCAGCCCAGGTATAAGGGAAAGTGAAAAAGATGAGGCACAAGTAGAAAGGTTGCAGACATTTGTGAAATCTGTTTCCTTATCACTCCCAACCCTCCCCCACCCCTTCTCTTCTTATTTCGCTCTTGTTCTTTCTGTATATCTTTTGTTTACCCAGGAGGGGGCTTCAACTTTTAACAGGATGCTGCTCTTTGGTGCGTGTCAAAATGGTGACCATTTTAAAGCATTTAGCTTCACCATGTCAAGTGCTTAACATTCTTGACACTCTTGACAGTCACTTGCATGGTTATTGTAATGTATATCACACTTAAGTTTTCTTTTAAACCTTCTTGATTTAATACCATTCATTCTAATTATGTTTATGCTTGAAACTCAGATTTATGCAGCATTGGCTGGAGCGAGCCACGTCGCAGGAATAAGGCATGGTTTGTCGCTAGATCCTCTCTGCTGCCTACTCTCAATTGACTGATGTTTAGTAACTACGTCCTCCAGTTTTTCGAGTTTGGAACACCCGAGTAGAAGCAGCCTTGGCATAAAGTTTGAGGTTCTGTGCTTCCCCTGGCATTGATGTACGGTTGCTGGCTGAGTCAGAAGTGATTGGAATCAATCCCATACATGCAGGTATGTTTAGCTAGTTGTTCGTTTTATGCTGTGTTTAATATCTGAATGCATATTTTATCAAGGGAGTATTGCTCAGTAGTTTTTACCAATATTGTATTGCCAGTGCCAATCGTGGACATTAACAAAAGGAAAAAGACAAATCAGAGCACACAAAAAATGAAATGTCCACAACATAGTCGAGGTTCTAACATAGCAGATGGGTTACCCACATGAGTGTTCCATTCCTGTGCCAGTTAAAATCACAATTTCCTTCACTACATTTCAAAGCTAGTCAAAAACTACCAGCAAACATTTGAAGCTTGCACACTCATAGGTAAATGTATAAGGCAGCTGTCAGATGTGCCAAACTAACAGTTCCACACCAGTTTTGCAGCTCACGGTTGGCTCAAGTGGCCAGGCATGAAAGCAGGCAACAGTCAGTCTGCATACAAACAAGCAGATTTGTCAAGCGGATATGCACACAGAATCCTGGTTTTGTAGCAAGACTGAAATCCAGAAGTGGATGAACAAGCACAATTTTCTGCCATACACAATAATTTAGTCAACCAGAGGTTAAACTAACCCCTAAAAGAGATTGATTCAAACACAAATTGTAATGAGGAAATGTTTCACAACATAATCTATCTCATTCAAACCTTTCATTTGTATAACAATTATTTCTAAGATTATCATTGTTATAATGTATGACTTTACAATCAGAAAACAAATTAGATACCAGCAATTGTGCGACACTCACACACGCTACAGCTGACACACTGTCACCACTGTTTGAAAAGCTAGGCCTTACATCATGATTTTCTAAAACATTTCCTTCTGTGTTGCCTTTATAGATTAGTGGAAATTATTTAGAAGTTGTTGGTTTTGTAGACAGTGATAAGAACATCCTGGACAGATTAAGAGTAATGTCTTAAGGGAAGCTGACTCACACAGAGTACCAGTGCTTTAGGTCACTTTTGATGACTTGCTTATAAATGTATCAATGGGTCTGTCTGTGCCTGCCCTCTCCCATGGACCCTAGAACTCACACATGTCATACTTCTACATAGAGCTATTCTTTGTTTACTTCAAAGGATTCATGATTTGTTATTCATCTTTGCTGATTTAGAGTCTGTGGTAATGAACCTTTTGTTTTCAAAAATTCATTTTAAGCCTTTTCTGAGTTCATTGTATAATCTCACTACCCAAGAAATTGCTGGGGTCTGGAATCTAAAAATTATGGAATTAGGTTGGGTCCGAATCCAGCCATACAGTTTATTAAAGAGCAACTGTTGAGAGACAAGAGGCATGCTGAAGAAATATAATGGACACATAGTTGAGGGAAAACACAGAAGATGGAACACTGCCATCAGGAACAGCCTTAAGGAAATGACCAGCTTATAGAAATCTTTGGAAAGACCACAATGAAGATCCTGACTGGACTGACCACACTGAAGATCCTGACTGAACAGACCACATTGAAGATCCTGACTGGACAGACCACATTGAAGATTCTGACTGGACAGACCACATTAAAGATCCTGACTGGACAGACCACACTGAAGATCCTGACTGGACAGACCACACTGAAGATCCTGACTGGACAGACCACACTGAAGATCCTAACTGGACAGAACACATTAAAGATCCTGACTGGACAGACCACATTAAAGATCCTGACTGGACAGACCACACTGAAGATCTTGACTGGACAGACCACACTGAAGATCCTGACTGGACAGACCACACTGAAGATCCTGACTGGACAGACCACACTGAAGATCCTTACTAGACAGATCACACAGAAGATCCTAACTGGACAGACCACATTGAAGACCTTGACTGGACAAACCTACACTGGTGCCCAGTCCTACACTGGCAGCTCAAACTCATGCTTTGTTCCTTAGCCTGATCTACACTAAGATATCAGACCCCCCCCCCCCCCCCCCCCCCAAGTTAGATCTTATTTTGGCACAATTACTGTCATTTTCTTGAGAGCTGTCATGGTGAAGTGGATAGATGCATGCTTGTGGCCTGAAGGTTTGTTGAAATCCACATGATGCTGAATTTTTATAAAAAAAATTACCTTGACTCTCAGGCTGACCCAGCCTGAAATGGGTACCAGATCAAGTCCTGGGAAATAAAGGCGGCTGGATCACCTACAGAGTGTTGATTGGTCTATAAAATATGGGTCTAGAACTAAGTGCACAGTGTGCTTGATGGCCTCAGGAAGGGTCCTTTTCTTTTGCTTTTCTGTCTTAACACTTTGCTCACCAACTTTGACGATCGTTGAATTTCTAGACATATTCCTTGGTGACTTAATTTCTTCTTTCTTTTGTCAAAATCTGCTTGTGCCTCTAGGCGTCGCAGTCTATCAGATGATCGGCAACCGAGCCAGGGCGCGCTCAGTCGCTTCATATGCCGCGATGTTATGAAGTCTCAAGTTGTCCGTGACTCCTTCAATTCATCTTCTTCTTGGTCTTTCCCTGCCTCTTGGTGTTTCGATTTTCATGTTGTATGCTCTTGATGCTGGCATCGTTGATTCCATTCTCATTAGGTGACCAAACCATTTCATTCTTTGCTTCTCAATAAATTTAACGATGGGTATGGTTCCAATAGTTCTTGTAATCACATCGTTTCTCACTCGATCTCTTCTGGTTTTATACGCAGCCATTCTCAAACATCTCATTTCACAGGTGGTTAGTCTTCTCTCGTGTTCTTTTGTTAATGTCCAAGTCTGACATTGATAACCTAATGTCGGTATAAAGATTGTATTTATAATTTGTCTTTTTATCTCAGCTGGGACAGCAGGGTGTTTTAAAATTGGGGCAAGCTGGTATGCGACATTGTTGGCCTGTTGGATTCTTGCTTCGATCTCTCTGTCTATTTTACCATTGAATGTAAAGATACTTCCCAAGTATTTAAATTCTTGCACTTGTTTTAGGCTGTGATCTAGAATCTTTATGTCGATGGTCTGTTGCTCTCTACTTATGCTCATGACTTCTGTCTTTTCAGTATTGATCTTCATATGATGCTTGAGGCAACTGTCGTATAGTAGGTTTATGTGGTCTTGCAGCTGTTTACTGTCACTGTGAAATAGGCATTGATTGTCGGCAAAGAGCTGCTCATTGAAGTCCTCCTGTTTATCGACATCTGTCGGTGTTATGTCTATTTTATTTATATTGTCCATAAATATTATAAAAAGTAAAAGTGATAATACACAACCTTGTCTTACTCCTGATGTTACTGACAACCAGTCTGTGATGCCATTTCTTGTTCAAATGGCGCTTTCACTTTGTCTATAAATAGCCCTAACACAATCTAAAATTGTTCCATTTATATACCGTAGTTTTCAAGAACTTTCCATAATAAATTTCTGTTTACTCTATCGAAAGCTTTTTCTTGATCTATGAAAGCGATGTTCATTTGATGTCTGTGTTCTAGTGTCTTTTCGTTAACTTGTCTTTAAGCAAAAATAGCGTCAGTTCACCCTCTTCCTTTTCTAAATCCGACCTGTGATGGGCTCAGGATCGGTTCTACAACGGATCTAATTCTTGTTCCAGAATTTTTGCTACGTGGCTTAGAAGGGAGATGCCTCTGTAATTGTTACAATCTTGCTTATTGCCTTTTCTTTTCCAAATTGGGACTATAAGGGCTCTTTGCGAGTCTATTGGTACAGTTCTTTCATTCCAGGGTTTCCTAAATATGTGGTGTAGCCGTGACTTGATTTGACAGTTATTCACGGCATGTAGACTGCAATAAGTACATTGTAACCGGCATTCATTGTGGTTACAGCAGACATTTTTAATCAATTCATGCATGTCTAAGTATGTCTTCACTCTCCCCAGCTGTTCCATTTGTCAAGATCCCAATGGCTGTCAGGTGATCCAGCGTATACNTATTATTAGTACAGACAAACTAGAGGTGGGGCATCTAACTGTAACAATGAACAGCTATGACTCCAAAATTCAGGACTTCTTTATTTAAGGTCAGTTCAGAAAATATTTGTACAAAACCATATATTTTTATCAGGCAGAAGTAAAGGACATATGCTTTTTACACCAAGCGATCCACTGTTGTGGGTCCACATGAGTTTATGTTGATATTCTAGACTGACAGATTTGTGTGTGCATATGTGTGAGAGAGGGCTGGGGAAGAGGGAGGGAGGATGGAGAGAGGGCTGGGAAAGGGAGAGAGGGCTGGGGGAGGGAGGGAGGATGGAGAGAGGGCTGGGGGAGGGAGGATGGAGAGGGGAGGGAGGATGGAGAGGGGAGGGAGGATGGGGAAGGAGGGAGGGAGGATGGGGAAGGAGGGAGGGAGGATGGGGAAGGAGGGAGGGAGGATGGGGAAGGAGGGAGGGAGGGAGGATGGGGAAGGGAGGGAGGGAGGGAGGATGGGGAAGGGAGGGAGGGAGGGAGGATGGGGAAGGGAGGGAGGGAGGGAGGATGGGGGAGGGAGGGAGGGAGGATGGGGAAGGGAGGATGGGGAAGGGAGGATGGGGAAGGGGCGGGCGGGCGGGAGGGGCAGAGGGGCGGGCGGGCGGGAGGGGCAGAGGGGCGGGCGGGCGGGAGGGGGGAGAACATTATTACAAGAGGCAATGCTGGGCTGAAATCCTTGTCACAAATTGAGAGAGTTGCATGCAACAGAGCGGAGTGGAAGAACCAAATGCGAGTCCAGTGTGACGTCAAACGGCACACACAGGATGATGATGATGATGAAGTATAAAAAGAAGACGGAGTGTAACTCATTTAACCGTCTATACATATACTTCATCTACTTCTTCTTCGCGTTCACCGGCTATAAACTCCGGTGGAAAGTTCTAGTAATTCGTCCACCTCAGGACTTAAGTCTTGTTCCAGAAACTGAGTGTTGTGTGCACATCCTCTTTACAGATCTGGCACATTTGAATGTAGACTTTGATTCCTTTCCTCTCATGCAGATGCACTCCGACTTTGAAGAAAGCCCATTATTAGTCGCCTCTTACGGCATGCTTGGTGGGGAAGGCAGATAGTCTATTCTTGTTTCCCCCACAATGGGGCCCATGGAACCCACACGAAGAGTGTAAATATACAACAGCCGTATCGGGGCCAGTACGACACAAGTTGAGAACCTCTGACAGAAAGCACAACCTGCATGTGTGAACTAGATTTTCCCACCAACACATACGCCATTTACTTCCTAGCGAACGTGTTCGTCGACCTCAAGGTTATTTTTGTTTAAACCATGGCTCACCTGGTAGCGATCTTGGGCGACACCGTGGAGGGGAAAGATGGTGCTCGTGTGGGTGTGAGCTCACTGGCAGACAACGATTTGTTGGGTATGTGCTTATTATTTAACTGCTCTCGTACGTGAATTCCTTAGAGGTGCTTTTATCTTTTACCTCGGGATGTTTATTTATCATTGTTGTTGTCTTTTGCTATTCGACCTATGTTTGGTTATTATAAATTTAATGTAACCTATGGTGCCATTAAAATGGTTAGAGATTAACTCTGTCCGTGTTCCATAGTTGTGGATTTCAAATTGTACAATGGACATGACCAATGAAGACACAATTGGGGGGGTGGGGGGGTGTGAGGGTATGATGTGTTTCCTTCTATCTTTCTACTTATTCAATACTTAATCAATACACTGTTTGTTTATTATAAATATATATATCATGGACCCCATTGTGGGGAAACAAGAATAGACTCACTGCCTCCTCCACTAAGCATGCCGTAAGAGGCGACACATATATATGTGTGTGTATGTATATTTGAGCTGGCTGCTAAAGTTGAGGACGGAGCATGTATGGAAATCCCCCGAGTGCTGTTATGTCAATTTTTGACTCACTCAATATATATATATATATATATATATATATATATATATATATATATATATATATATATATATATATATATATATATATATATATATATATATATATATATATATTCTCTAAGCGCGGAAATGGAAGTTATAGGATTACCTTATTTGCAGTGATGTCAATTATGATAACATAACAATAAATGTTAGGGTGGCCTCTACAAGAAAGGTTGGCCACGATCTACGGTACTTTTCTTTTAGGTCTCACCACCTCGAGAATCCGAGACTTCGCGTGGAGTATCCTGGAAAAGTCCAAAACAATAGGGGGGGGGGGGAAGGGATAGGGTTAGTTTTAGTCTGTGCTTATTTCACACCCTAAAACCCCTATACCGTTGGACTTTGCTGGGAACACCCCACAAAGTCTCGGATTCCCCGAGATAGGGTGAACTAAAACAAAAGAACCTATACAACTGCTGTCATTTCTAGTGTTACGTGACGAGGCGCCAATTTCTTCCACTGTGAGACTCTTGTACAATTATTCGAAAATCACAATAATGTTTTATTTTTAAACCGTTCACCTCGGGAAAAGAACTCCAATACTTGGTGATCATAACATTGTTAGCCGCATTCACTAACCTCCAAACAACAGAGCTCCACCTTGATAACTTATAACAACAGTAAACAGTTTAAAAGCTAAAGACATTTTTTATGCCATTGACGCAGTGTTAAACCTATATTTATTATAGACCAATCGGCACTCGGTCGGTGATGTGGTCAACACTATGCCGGCCGCCTTTACTTCCCAGGACTTTATCTGGTAGATATTTAAGGCTGGGTAGGTCTGGTCATTTGTGGGGCGACTCTGTTCGTTTTTGAACCCATGATCTTCAAAAGCACAGGCGAGTCTAGACGCTTCACCTCTGCAGCTGTCTCTGTGGCAATCTTTCTCACGAGTACAATTTTTACAGAGATCCACGGGATCGTCGCTGGAGCTAAGAAGTTCGTGCTCTATGCGGCGCTATCGGCAGATTGCTAGCCGTTTTGCTAAGAGAGACCGAGCCATATGAGATAAAACCCGGTGCAATGAAGCCGATCCTCTCGACTTTAACTATAACTTTAACCAATGATAACAGTAATAATAATAACAACAACAGCAACATTATTTTTTTTTATCTCTTACATACGAATATTCATACTTTTACTTAGGCTAGGGCGCCGTGGAAATTTTTTTTATTGAAACAAGGCGCCGCGACTAAGGAAAGTTTGGGAAACCCTGAGATACACCATCTATCCCTCTCTTTCTTGTTCTTCCCCTCACCTTCCTCTTACATCTTCTTCTTCTTTGCGTTCACCAGCTGTAAAACTCTGGTGGAAAGTTCTGGTTGTCCGTCCACTTTCGGACTGCAGTCTTGTTCCAGAACCGGTGTGTTGCAAGTGCATCCGTTAGACAGATCTGACACATTTGTGTGCAGACTGTTGGTTCCTTGCCTCTCAGGCAGACGCACTCCGACTTCGAAGGAAGCTCCCAATTAGTCGACTCTTACGACATGCTTTTGGGTAGGCAGTGTGTCTATTCTTGTTTTCCCTATAATAGGGCCCTGGAACCCACATAAGGGCCTCTCAGATGTTATGTTGTAAAGAATATCATACGCTGGGCTTCTGCCTAAATAAGCCACTTTCAACGAAGAGCTTATTCTAATTATGGTGGGTGGGTTGAGAGATGGGGCTCATTCCTGTTCCAAGTCCCAATTAACGCATCATACGTTCATAGGTTACTGCCTAGAAGCCCAATTAACGCATGATGCTCGGATTTTACGTCTCTCTTGACTACCCCTTGGGCCTGTGATGCTAAACACTCTGGGACTCAAAGAGTTAAACAAATGGGAGCTTTCCGGACCTGGGCCAACAGGTTTTGGCGCCTTTGTTTGCAGGACTTTTCCATGGTACCCATTTTAGCTGGATCGACCCAGGAACCAAGATAAGTTATTTTTTTTAATGTGTCATATGCATATCCGAACCCAACTTTCGCATCGACAGGAGAAAGTATAGACATGGAACCACCGCAGCTCCCACATCCATACATAGTTGACAGGTGTAGACAAGAGAAACAATAGGTTGCTAGCAAGCAGCACAACCAACACCGAATGGTTTTTTAGTTGTTTGATTTAGCCACGTTCAACCAACTCCTTTATTCAAGGAGCGTTTGCTATATAACTGTGGACTGTTTTTCTTGTGCCAAGTTTAGGGATTGACATTTCGTCTTTTGTGCCATGGGTAATGGTTTAGCATTAACCGACACCACACATTACGGGCTACAAAACGATAGAAAGGTGACTGTCATATAATAACAATCTACGCCGTACGGTCTGGTCTATTAGAGAGGAGGGGGCGGAAGAATCGATATTAAAAAAAAAAAAAACCCACACCCAGTCAAGACTGTAATTAAAATAAGGACATGTTATTTGAATACACCGCCCACACACTCGCGCGTACGCACACACGCACACACAAGCACTCCTAACCAATACAGCGTTCACAACCCCTAAGATAGTCTTTTTCAAACAGTGATCCGCTGGCTACTGGGTGACCCGCAAACGTGTTCAAGTGGTCTGACAAAAACGTCTGCCTCATATTTTTTTTTCAACTTTCTGTTTTTGTGAAAAGACTTTCTCAACAATGTCAGTAATAAAAATTAAACAGAGAATGGGAATGTATTTCGTTATCAGTTGTGTTTCGTCCTTTTTAGGACGAAATTTTTTGTTATTTGAAGCCCAGCCCTGGCTTTTGCCAGGGGCCGTAATATAGGCAGGCCATAAATATGGCCAATTATCTGAACGCGGTCCACCATATAAGCCAATCATCAGATAGTATTGATACCTGCACAATACAGTATATGCTGGTTCCTTGGAGGATAGGCAGAGCGAGAGGACTTCTCCGCAATTGTCATCAGATATACAGTACATGCTGGTCCCTTTGAGTATAGGCAGAGCGAGAGGACTTCTCCGCAATTGTCATCAGATAGGACTGAAACCTACATAACATAATACAAAGTATTTGCCAGAGCGAGAGGCCTTCTCCGCAAGCACCATATCTCGGAGAAACAAACCTAACGGAAAGCGCAACGGACAGAGGAAACAACCCACTGACCGATCTACCCGATCTAACTCGGAGGCCAGGAAGACGCAGACAGTTACTACCGAATCACAGGAAGACGCCCCGACTACCAGTGAGGCCCTGAGTGACGTCCCAGCGTCACCTGAACTAACGCAGCCAACTCCACAAACATCTCCAGATCGACGAAAGACAGGCAGCTATGAATTTCCTGCCACAATATTTCTACGACAGACCAGCTCGGGCCGGACAGCAATCACAACACTGGCAACGCTAACATTGATCAATATGCTGGAGATCATATTAGGCAAGAGGGCAGTCGCAAAGATTAGGAGAACTCGAGAAGGAGTGATAGCTTCACTAAACAGAACCAACCGCACCTCAGACATGCTGGATGACATCCAACACGACGGCAAGAAAGAACTCCGACTATCCGAGGAGATAACAAGACGGCCACAATCTTCCAGAATGTAAGACGCTGGGTGATCCGAAGAGTCAACCTGCAATGGAGCAACGAAGAAATTCTGCAACAAATAAGGAAAGAAAACCCCCATGTCAACATCAACCAAGCAGAGAGACTGGGCTCAAAACGGCATCCATTGCCAGTGGCGGTGATAACATCGGAAGGAGAACACATCCCGGATAAAGTTTACCTAGATCAAAGAATGCAAAGACCAGAGCAATACGTGCCACAGGTGATCCAGTGCTCTCGTTGCCAAAAAGCATGGCACTCCCGGGCTACTTGTGTGAGCGAACATGAAGTATGCCGATACTGTTCACAACCCCATGCCTTCAACAATTGCCCGCTGGCAAAGCTGGACACAGACTTTAGGTCTCCCTGTACGAACAGGAAGTGCGCCAACTGCTACGGCCAGCACAGCACCAGGTACCTGGGGTGCCCCTATCTGCAACAATGTAGAGAAATAGCAACCACGGCCATACGGGAAAAGATTCCATACCATGAGGCCTGCAGAAGACACGAAGCAACCCAAGGCATAACTGCAGCCATTACCACCAAATTGAGCAACGAGGTGGCTCAACTCAAAAGTGACATCCAAGCTCTCAGAGACGAGAAAGACGCATCCAAATCCCAACGAGATGAAGACAGAGATGAAATAACAGGCCTGAGAGCTATAATGCAGGCGACTCTTGACACCCAGAAACGGATGACAGCAGAGATGACGAAATTCAAGGAGGACATCATGAATGCACTGGCCACTATCCAGACACAAAAGGAACAACCAACTAAAGCAAGGGAAGACGAGGCGGGCATCAATGATCTGCGGGATAACCAACAACTTCTCGCGAAAGAAGTCGCAATGATCAAGAAGGCACTGGCTGAAACAGAGGAAAAGTTACGAAGAGCATACGAAGAAAACAACAGACTTAATAAGGAACTGCAAGCAACCAACAGAGTGATGGAAGAAAGAGAGAAAGCACGGAAAGAAGCAACAAGAAGGCAGCAAATACAGGGAGCCGAGACCCAGAAAAAGCCACATCAAAATCAAGATAAGAAAACTCCAACGACGCTGATGAAACAGTTTCCGATGGCAACTGCTGACCAAATAAACCAACGCATCATGGAGCTGGAGGACCCGAACATCTTTAACTCAGAACTGCAAGATGATGATGTTCTTTGGTCATCACCAGAGGAACCATATCGACAGCCAAAACCTGAAGTCAAACGAGGTCGACACCGTTACCCCAAACACTAATACCAGATACGACACAACCAAGGCCAAAATTACCGAAACCCTATGTAGGAGTAGTACAAGGATACGAGAAAATCACCAAATAATACCAGACCTCACCAGTATTGCCATCAGTACCTGCCCAAGTCAATCGACCGCCGGTCCTTATTAGGATAGGCAATTTACTTTCCCCGGAAACAACAAACAGCCAAGGAATACCACAATAAATCGATTCAACATCCAATCATCTTGAGCGCAGCACAGGGCCAGCCAAATTACAAAAGCAACAGCAAGAGCGGAAACCACAACAAATAGAAAGCGACAATATTGAACACAATTCAGAACCACATGAGATCGAGACCAAAAAACGTCACCACAAATATAGCTGAAAGGAAAGTGAGCAGAAATGTGAGCGGACCTAGCTGAAAGTGGTCAACGAAAGAGAATTTGAATTGAACGCGGTTTCTGGGACCTCTCCACGGCGATCCTCATCCACATGGTGGCACTTTGTGTCATCGGGTGTTTATCGCTTGTGTGATGTCCTGGTGGGGTAGAAAGTCAGTCAGTCAGTCAATGTATTTCGTTTCAGCGCTTCGGCTATCACAGCCACGTATATCAGAGCAGCAACAGTTTACACATTAGCCGAACATTACAAATATTGTTAAATTCAACAAATAGTCGGCTACCTACCTCTGCTTTTGCTTCCGCGTGTTGTTAACTGTGAGGTGGTCCGCGGAATAATTTCCGCTATTTTGCTAGTTTCGAATCCCTGCAGTCTGCTGCAGTTTACCTCGCGCTTTTGAGATCATGGGTACGTTTCCACGAACTCATCTCTCAGATCACCAGTGCTGTTTGTACGGAGACCCACGTGATCATCGTTGGGGCTACAGAGTTCCTGCTCTGCGAGACCCTCTCGGCAGACAGCTAACTGTTCTACAGAGATATATCAAACTATATGGGATAAACAATTATATCAATTCTCTTGACCTCAACTTTGCTGGTCTACAAGAGTAAAAAGTATGAAGAACACTGCTCTCAGATTAAGGCCCTCGCATGTCTAGTAGGTTAGGTCGAATAAAACAAGCAGGCAGTGAGACTGGCCGGTTCTGCACCACTGGATGGTGAATGGAGCCAGTGAACAGTGGGGGGCACAAGTAGATCATTACGGTCTCAGGAGAATAGCGCTGAGAGGAGCTACCAGGGGGATCTGGCCGGCGCTCAACACTCAAGGAAAAGGCAAGACAAATAAACAATCAGTTGCTGGTGCCATTGGAACTGGAACTCTTGCCGTGCTGCTGAAGATAGGGACATAGCGCTTATGAGAGTGTCCCGAGAGCTATGATGTCGATTCGACATTCATCATTCGAATACAGCTAATATAAAACACAGTAGGCTGCGATGTATCTGCGAGGTGGACGGATAAGGAATTGTACTGTGAAGGGGAGAATCTTTCTCACCAACAGCTGACACCTACCAGGGATAGTGTGTAATCACACATTGGATATGACCGTTAGATCTTCAATATTACCCACTGTGTCACAAAGTCTGCGCATTCCTGTCAATCTGATTGCCTGACTTTCGGTCTGGTGTATGTTTGCCTGTCTGTATAAGTGGTGCCGAAAACTTTGAGCTCAGGCAACTTAAGCTCCCCTCCCCACCCCACCCCACCCCTAGCTGAGTGACCTGCTAACCATGTGTAGACGACGTTCTCTGAACCTTCTTCTTCTTTGCGTTCACCAGCTGTAAACTCGGGTGGAAAATTATGGTTGTTCGTCCACTTCTGGACTGCAGTCCTGTTCCAGAACCTGAGTGTTGCGTGTGCATCCGTTTGACAGATCTGACAAATTTGTGTGCAGACTATTGGGTCCTTGCCTCTCAGGCAGATGCACTTCGAAGGAAGCTCCCAATTAGTCGACTTTTACGACATGCTTTTGGGTAGGCAGTGGGTCTATTCTTGTTTTCCCTATAATAGGGCCCTATAAACCCACACGGGGGTGAGTTCTCTGATTAAAGTATTTGTTTTTACATTTCCTAATATGACAATTATTTTATTTGTATGTGATTCAGCTAATTGAAAAATATAAGTACATGGGTGTAAACTTCTTTTTCCCATGTTTAAATTTACCACCCAGTGGTGCAGATTCGGCCAATCTGTCTGTCTGTTCATTACTCACCACGTTGGCGTAGCCTGGAGAAAAGATTCAAAGTATACTCACTACCCGTGACCTTTTCAGTGAAGCTTGCCACTCTGCCCGAAGCAGAAACTTGAACTACAACTAAAAGAGATATAGCCTTATTAGAAATGTTTTGAAAATAGAATATTTTGACTAATCTTCAGACCCATCAAAGATGCAAACAGCGGGAAATAGAGAGCGAGAAGCAACAACGAAATTCATAATCTGTTTCAATTACCACTGATCACTGGCATTAGGAGACTGAAATGGCTGGGGCATACTGACAGAATGTCAGGTGACAGAGAGGCAAAAACGGTGTTCAAAATAGAGTTGAAAGGTTGTAGACCACGAGGGGGACCAAGAAGTCGACGGAGAGTGTGCAGACAGATCTGCAAACACTTGATGTCACCTGCTGAAAAGAGAAGGCCAGCCAGAGAGGTGAATGGAAAAGGGGTTGGGAGGGGTGATATCTGAAGGAATGAACCTCATCGTTATTATTATTATTATTATTATTATTATTATTATTATTATTATTATTATTATTATTATTATTATTATTAATTATTATTATTATTGCGTACTCAAACATGGCTTAAGCCCTTTACTCCTGTCCTAGAAAAGGATATGGATGAGAAGGATTCAGATCCACCCGCGTGTAAGGGGTGACAGAAACCGCATCGAGTACTACCTGACCTTGCTACGGCCCCGTCCACCGACACTTCCCACGCTTGTTCTTTTCCCCCAAAACTATATAAAATCACACTTAAAATCATCTTCATAACAACCCCCACCACCGTCCCGAAGTCTATATTTCTCCCTCACAATCACTTAAAATCACCTTAACCTGTTCTGCAAGTCTATACTTCCTCTTAGACACATAAAATCGCAACTCCTGCCTGACAACCACATTAATTCACCTTTACAACTCATCCAAGTTTGTAGTCTGCCTGACAACCACATGAACTCATCCTTAAAACTCATCCAAGTCTGTAGTCTGCCTGACAACCACATGAACTCACCTTTACAACTCAGCCAAGTCTTTAGTCTGCCTGACAACCACATGAACTCACCTTTACTAATCATTCAAGTCTGTAGTCTGCCTGAAAACCACACGAACTCACCTTTACAACTCTTTCAAGTATGTAGTCTACCTGACAACCAAATAAACTCACCTTTACAACTCATCCAAGTCCATAGTCTGCCTGACAACCATTTAAACTCACCTTATCAAATTCCCAGGTCTGTACTTTTCTGCCCATTGGTGTCCACCATGCCGCAACTTCACCCCCGTGTTGGTCGAGTGCTACAAGTCAGTGACAGCGGCGGGGAAGAAGTGGCAAATCGTATTCATCAGCTTTGACAGAGACATCACCTCCTGCAAGGATTATTACAATACAATGCCTTGGCTACTTCTGCCGTTCGACAGTGACCTTAAGGTAAGATTCCATGTATATGTATTAGTGGGTTATTCAACAGGCCAATAAGTCATTCAATCACTAGACAGTTAGTCAGTCAATGAAACAGTCAGTCAGTTAGACAGTCAGCCAATCACGAAGAGGTTAGTCAATAATTTAATCAGTCAGTCAGTCGTGCAATCAGTCAGGCAATAAATCAATCCGT
Organism: Candidula unifasciata; assembly: GCA_905116865.2. Classification (NCBI taxonomy): domain Eukaryota; kingdom Metazoa; phylum Mollusca; class Gastropoda; order Stylommatophora; family Geomitridae; genus Candidula; species Candidula unifasciata. Next base: position 32,308 of record CAJHNH020003846.1, read on the forward strand.
CAATAACTCAGTAGTTTCAGTCCGTCAGGTCAGTCAGGCAGTCACTCAATCAGACAGTAACTCGGATCGACTGTCGGTCTGTCAATAAATGGTTTGCATATCTGTTCCAATGCTTATTTTCTTTTGTGATGTTTTGCAGTGGGAGGGGGGGGGGGTGTTATTTTATGTGCCGTGTGTCACATGGGGCCTCATAGGAAGCAAATAATACGAGTAACGTCACAACACGTCACTTTACCATGCATGTCGTGAGAGACGACTAAGGGTAGGGTTGGGTTTGAGGTTGGCTACGTCATCTCCTGTAAAAACAATAGCCACACAAACAAACAAGCCATGGACAAGTGAAAAGGTCAGAAAGAAGAAGCAAGAACAACCCAGCCAACCAAGATGGTGGAAGATCTTCTAGTACAAGAAGTACAACACGATGTGGAGAGATACATATATAGGGAAGACATGGAAAGCTGCATGCGATAGCGAAATATAGAACGACTTGACGTCAGTTGGTTGAGGGCCTATGCTCCACTAGGAGTTATAAAAGGCAGAAAAAGAAGCAGCAGAAGAAGCAGAAGAAGTTTGCCATTGCTAAATGGACGATCGGCAGTCTGTGTCATTGTCGAAATCAATGCAAAGCGAAGCGATCTGCTGCCATTTAAATCGCACATGGAATCGAACCATGTATTTAAGACTTAAAAAGCGCGTTCGCAGCGAGTAGTGCACAGACGCTCACGGAAGTCTTTAGTTCGAATCCGCACAGGACAGAGATGCATTGAAAAAACCTTAACTGCCAGGTCCTCGTGGGAAGTAAAGGCTACCGGCGTGATATTGACAACATCATCTATTAAGAGCAAATCGGTCGACAAATGTGTGGCTCTAGAATACAATGCCCACTTTACCACGCAGTGTTGCCACATCTCTTTGACAAAAAAACATCCAAACGGAGTAAAAAATATCTAAAATCATCTAAATTTGCGTTAAAAACATCTAGAAAAAACATCAAAATGGAAAGAGTCACAAATTACATAGCAATTGATATCTTACCCTATAGAATCATGACCTCATCTTTACTGAAGTCTGCCTTACAAGATCCACGGGATGAACTTAGCTTGGATGATGAAGTTGAAGCTTCAGATCCAAAATGACTCTGGAATGCTTTAGCAGTTCCAATTTCTCTTAATACTCAATCAGGGAGCTGATAAGTGGAACAGCCTTTTCCTACTCTTATAAGGCCGAAATTTATTGCCAGGATAGCATTTAAGAGTTCAAATTTTATCCTGTTTCTTAGGTTAGATTTGACAAATTCACTTCAAATGAAAAACATCTACCATCTAAACGTCAAAAACGCCATCTAAATGCAAGGGAAAACATCTAAATCTGGATATAAAACATCCAAGGTGGCAACTGTAACCACGGGCGCAATGAGAGGTATTGTGTTTACTACTAGGCTCCAATGCAGCGGTCTCCAACCTAGGGGCTGGGGTCACATGAAGGTTTCAAGGAAGCATCAAGCGGTTTCGAAACTGAGAGCATTTGTACACGTAATAAACACTCACTAGTATTACACTTATATTTTTACAAATTAAATTACTGTTTTTAATAACATAAAACAAAAAGAAAGGAAAACAGTGTTGTCAGCTTTTGGTTTTCCGTGGCTTAGGCGATGCGAGTCCCACTCGTAATTTCAACGTACCGCGATCGAAACCCACTGCCCATATGCCCGATGTGCCAAAAGGCGTGAAAGGGATCAACAAGAAAAGTTGCCCGCCTGATGTGGAGAGTGATTTTCGTTGTGCCTTACCCAACCTCAGATCCAAGATAGCTGATTACCATCAAGAATAAACAGTGTCAACAATCACCTTGATATCTGGACATTAAACTACCAGTTGTTGACGATTATAGCTTGTTTTGTTATTTGACAGGTGGCTGCGTGGTCTCGAGGCATGGTGTACGCCTCGAGTCCTAGAGGTTCCGGGTTCAATCCCCGGTAAGGGTTAGCATTTTTCCACGGGGACTTAGACTTCTAGTAATTCCCCTGGTCTCTGGGTAGTGAAATCGGACCCCCGTGTGCATTGTTGCGTATGTAAAAAAATCCCTTGGAAGTTGGAAAGCAAAGAATAGCCTAACGGCGCTGCCCGGGCAAAAATTTGGAGTTAAAAATCTAGCCAAAGTATTTCAGGATCCTCGCCGGTGCTACAGCCTGTGCACTGTGCTGAGCTTTTTCGGACTCAGACTTGACTTAGAAGAAGAACGGAGAAACATGTCGATCCGTTGAATAAACATAAACGTTGTTATTTGACCAATGTCAAATAACAACGTTTATGGTTATTATGGGCGTGTTTTTCCTCCAAGTTCTTGTTAACAGTATTTGATAATTTTCTTTTCCTCATCCTCTTTGTAATCACATTTTGTTATGTTTGAGAAGGGGCGAGGGGGAATCCTTGCCATATATTCAAAGTGGTGTAGGAGGCGCCACCTGGACGTTTCTAGACGACTGCTCTAGAAAGACCTCTGTATGTTGTTCTCACAGAGTAACACCAGCACCTGGTTTCTTCCTTCAACAGGAGCAGCTGTCGGAAACATACGGTGTCAGGGGCATCCCAGCTCTGATCTTCATAGACCCGAAGACTGGGAAACTGATCACTGCAAACGGTAGGCAAGCTGTGGAGCAAGACAAGACTGGAGAGAAGTTTCCATGGAAGTAGACACTTGCAAGTCCTGACATATCGAACATTGAACTTTTATTTTAATTACATTTTTATTGTTTGTCTTCTTTATTAGTAGTAGTCTGTAGTGCTGCTTGATTCGTTTTATTTGTACACTGTCATAATAATTTTCATGGATATATATATATATATATATATATATTAAACAGACAATGTATTGATTGGCACTCATAGGAAGAATGCAGACACTTTTTTTGGTGGGGAGGGGTGCCTAGTTGATCATTTTCTTAGTGCACTTGTTTCCATAACGAGGCGAACATGACATCTAGAGGTGACAGGTTCGATTCCCAGCACAGCAACTATAGCTTTCAAATTTTATGTTGTCTAGTGTGTCCTTCTCAATACATTTTCCGTTTGCTATATTTATAATATTTCTACCGCAATGGTTACCCCTCTGGTGTTTTTGAAGTGTACCATAGAAGTAGACTCGCTTATTTAGCAGACTTGTGGAACCCATGCTTCTTCTTCTTCTTCTTCTTCTTCTTCTTCTTCTTCTTCTTCTTCTTCTTCTTCTTCTTCTTCTTCTTCTTCTTCTTCTTCTTCTTCTTCTTCTTCTTCTTCTTCTTCTGCTTCTTCTTCTTCTTCTTCTTCGATCCTTCTGTCAGAAAACTTATATCAGGAGGCCAGTAGCCTTTATAACAGCTATCGTGCAGTCCATATCTTCTTGTGCCCCATACAGCTTTGTCTTTATTGTGGTTGGAACAGGCCAGTTTGCGTCTCTGTTGTCAGCATACAGTTGGCAGTGTTTGAGCACATGCTCAGCATTTTCGGGTGCCAAGTTTCAAGGGCACGTTTCCGTGTTTCCTACACCGAAAAGTGATAAAGTGAGTCTTGAGGAGAGAATTAGGTGTGTGTATCCAGCCACCTTTCTTGGATACTAGATAGTATTAATGTCCTAATTTCTTGGTGGGATAAGTCACTGTTTGGTTCTATCATGTCACTGCCGCTTCTAGCCAACCTGTCCGCTATTTCATTGCCTTCTAAGCCACAGTGATCTGGAATCGACTGCATTACAGATTATTCTACTGAATAATCTAGGTGAATCAGCTGTTGCGCCAACTCATGCAATGTATATATGTATATTTTCCTACATATTTATTGTTAAGCCTTTGTGTTTAAGGTATGACTCAGGACTGTACTATTGCTTGATTATGCATGTTTATACATTGTCAGTCATAATAACCACCAGATGAAATGGAATTAACTCAAGAGATGGAAGAAATCAGAGAAATCTTTGGCCAACCACTTGTATTAACATTTATAAGGCAGAAAAGATGGCGATGTATTGAACACATCCTGAGTAGAAACTAGAAGAGAAATACCAAACAGGCACTCACCGCAATGGAAAATAGGCGGGTTGCGGAAACGAGGATGAAGCGAACGTTGAGGAAAGAAGCCAAAGATGCTGGACTGAATTACTGAAAGTAATTACATAAGATAAAACGGAACGGAGGAATAGACTGGGAGCCCTGTGCGGCATATAATGGCACAACAGACAATACTGCTAACATTAACCACCAAAATGGTTTGTAGAAAAATGTAATGAGGGCTTTGGTTGCCAACATGACGGTGATCACACAATATTAAAAACACTATTGACAGTGTTTTTTTTTTTTTTAAACTGCTATTTCCATCGACGATGAACAGAATTGCTAGCGCTGGACTGTTTGTGTTGGCACTTCTAACGGCTGTCTTATGCATTTGAGGTCTGCACATGTTGTCGACTTTGCAGAGACTGGAGTCTGTGTCAATTATTCGACAAGGAACAGCGATGACCAGTCTGTGTGGAAATGAGATTGCCTGATTGCCTAACACCTCCAGACTCACAATGCTCCAAATGTGAAACAGTCACCCCGGCGTGTGACCATGCTAAACTAATATGGTTTGACCTACTTTTAGCGTCGGGTCACAGATATAAAATGAGACTGCAAAATTTGTGTGTGTATAATTTGTAACCCAAAGTTCTGTTCCCGGTCAAGTAGGACATGTAATATTCTTGACTTAATGAAAGACAATCTGCTTAATGACAATTTACATTGTTATGACAAAGTCATCTTTCGGCTTTTGTTTGTTTGCGATAATAATGTCCCCCTTAAGTGTGTGCTTTTTATGAGGCGTGTTCAAACAGAAGCCATCACTGTGGCTTTATTACAAACATTTCTTTTTCTTCTTCTTCTTCTTCTTCTTCTTCTTCTTCTTCTTCTTCTTCTTCTTCTTCTTCTTCTTCTTCTTCTTTGCGTTCACCACCTGTATATTCCAGCGGAACAGTTTGGTTTTTCGTCCATACCAGAACTTAATGTGTGCGTGCACATGTGTATTAAAATCTGACTTATCTGTATGCAGACTGCTGGTTCCTCGCTTCTCATGTGGATGACTTTAACAGAAATTCCCCTAGTATGTCGACACAAATGAGGACCTGGAAATCACACGGGGAGATGGGGATTGGAGCCCAAGACTTTCGGTTTTAGGCAAGCAGGCGACCATCTAGCCACAAAGCTACCGAAGCACTCACGAAGAGATCGGCGTCAGTTGTGTGAAGGTCTGAAAACCGCTGGAATGAGGCGAGCAAAAAAGTACCCAGCCGGGAAATGGAGACTGGATGGGGCAAGACTAACTGATATAACTGTACGGGGCTCTACAAGGATAAGTAAAAAAGGGAACCAGCTTGGGCCATTTCTGTTGTCTTCGAACTTCAAGGCATTTGGGTGCTGGACCTATTCTTCTTCTTTCCTTTTTTCTTCTTCTTCTTCTTCTTCTTCTTCTTCTTCTTCTTCTTCTTCTTCTTCTTCTTCTTCTTCTTCTTCTTCTTCTTCTTCTTCTTCTTCTTCTTCTTCTTCTTCTTCTTCTTCTTTTTCTTCTTCCATCATCACCTTCAGAACGGCGGTTTGTAGCTAGGCTGCGATATTTGTACTTTTGGGCCCAACACATAAGAATTCAGCAAATCCCTATTCAGTCGTTGATTACAACATCCTTATTAAGAGGCAAGAAGTTGCCATGATGCAGCATCTAGACGCTTGCCTGCGAATCGAAGGATCGTGGGTTTAGGTTCTAACTAAGCTGGACCTTTTTTTTTTCCCTTAAAAAATGGCCTTAGCCCTAAGTTTACCCAGCCTTAAAGGGATACCAGATGTAGACCTGGGAGGCAAAGGCGGTTTGTGTAATGTTGATCACATCACCCATCGAGTGCTGATCGGTGTATAAAATATAGGTCTAACCCTATGTTTCCAACACACATGAAGTCGTGGGAAAAGGTGCTTTACATTTACTTATGACCCACTTCACGTTTCGCGGCTCATCTACACACTGCTGATCTTTCATACATACTTTCTCCGACTTTTTTTACGTCGGAGGGGTGCCACGTTGTGTTGCCTCCAGTTACATTAGCGCCGATGTCGCGTATTCTATACTACACGACGACACAACTTTCAACGACCCCAGCACATCTATAACTGGCCCTAACCCCAGCCCCCTTACCCACAGCCTGAGCCTTGTCACACGAGAGACTCTTTCCAAAAAAGCAGTACAACTACAACGTGATTCCCCTCTGACCTAGATCAGACTGAGAAAGTGTGTAGATGGGCCGGGAAACGTGAACATATCCTTACTTTTATCAAGTGGCAGTGGATCTACCCCGACCCGACCTACCCCACCACCACGGATCTCTAGAACCCAGTGTGATTATTTTTACCCTTATATTCCTATACAAATGTTTCAAAGCCAGGACTTTCCACCGGTGCTTACTGTCAGTGAACAAAGAAGAAGAAGAAAACGCGGACATAAATCCCCTGAACACTTAAACACATTACATAATGACTCCCAGAGAGGATTAGTTGCGTATCCTTTACAGGACGTTGTAGAACTAATCCCAACAGCCCCTTGCTGTTGTGTGGTTTTTCTAGGCATTTACGTCCAGTAGTTTGCCATTCCTACTGGATGGTCGGCTCTCTTTATACCACTGTCGAAACCAACGCAAGGCGCATGGCCCGCAGCTGGTACCGAATCCGGCATCCCGGTATTACGAAGCTTTCGTATCGACTTAGCCACAGAGCCGACCCCAGAGAGATACGATCGTGAATAAAACATGAGGATATCCCCGCATCCTTTCAGCCAGTGGTTCTCAACCTTCCTAATGTCGCGACCCTATAAATCAGTTCCTCATGTTGTGTCGACCCTCAACCATACAATTATTTTCGTTGCCAGCTTTAATGAATATGTTTTTTTTTTTTTTTTTGCAGTGGTCTTTGGAGACCCATGTGAAAGGGTCGTTCGACCCCAAAAAGAGTCGTGACTCACAGGTTAAGAACCGCTGCTTTAAGCGACGCGCTTACCATAGGTCACGTGCAAGATTGTCACGTGTCAGCACACTCGATGACAATATGTTCAGTGTAAGCTTTCACCGTGTGGGTTTTCGGATCCCATTGTGGAGAAAACAAGAAGAGACCCGATTGCCTTCCCAACAAGAATCTCGTAATAGTCGACTAACTGAGGGCTTCCTTCAAAGTCGGAGTGCATCTAGCTGAGAGGCGAGCAACCAACAATCTACATACAAATAAGACTGATCTGTAAAACGGATGTGCGCGCAGCAGTCAGGTTCTGAAACAAGACTTAAAGTCCAGAGGTGGACGAGCAACCAGAACTTTTCGCCGAAGGGTTCTTTAATTTTTTCTGACAACTTCTCGTCGGCTTCGAGATTTCATGAGACATTCCTAGGGATTCCTAAGGGTTTCCCTGGGTCAGTACGATATTATGGGAGGGGAGGGTGTGGCTAACGTTAAATGAATAGCAACTACTACTAAGCCTAACTCTAACCCCCCCTCCCCCTCCCCCTTTCCGCTATATTATAGGATGTTCTGAGGATTTCTCTACCAAATCTCGAAGTCAACGAGATGTCGTATAAAATTTAAGTAATTAAAGGCTCGCCAGTAGACGACTTTCGTTGCCGGTGGGAACAGTATTTGGGTCTGTGACTCTAATCGCATTAACACTGCAGAAGTCCTTTTCACGGATTTTGGTGGCAAGAAAAAGGTTAAACCATTTTATATGGAGCACATAACTAGTCACACTTATAACCTAATGCTCCCCCTTTGTGGATGCTGGCTGGAGGTGACGATTTTGTTTTCAGCAAAACCGTACCTATCACCTAACGTCCCTCTGTTCTTCACCGCCTAAAAAATATTAAAGGACGTGTGGGTTTTCGGGTCCCAGTTGCTGGAAAAACAAGAAGAGACCCGATTGCCTTCCCAACAAGAATCTCGTAATAGTCGACTAACTGAGGGCTTCCTTCAAAGTCGGAGTGCATCTAGCTGAGAGGCGAGCAACCAACAATCTACATACAAATAAGACTGATCTGTAAAACGGATGTGCGCGCAGCAGTCAGGTTCTGAAACAAGACTTAAAGTCCAGAGGTGGACGAGCAACCAGAACTTTTCGCCGAAGGGTTCTTTAATTTTTTCTGACAACTTCTCGTCGGCTTCGAGATTTCATGAGACATTCCTAGGGATTCCTAAGGGTTTCCCTGGGTCAGTACGATATTATGGGGAGGGGAGGGTGTGGCTAACGTTAAATGAATAGCAACTACTACTAAGCCTAACTCTAACCCCCCCTCCCCCTCCCCCTTTCCGCTATATTATAGGATGTTCTGAGGATTTCTCTACCAAATCTCGAAGTCAACGAGATGTCGTATAAAATTTAAGTAATTAAAGGCTCGCCAGTAGACGACTTCGTTGCCGGTGGGAACAGTATTTGGGTCTGTTGACTCTAATCGCATTAACACTGCAGAAGTCCTTTTCACGGCTTTTGGTGGCAAGGAAAGTTAAACCATTTTATATGGAGCACATAACCTAGTCACACTTATAACCTAATGCTCCCCCTTTGTGGATGCTGGCTGGAGGTGACGATTTTGTTTTCAGCAAAACCGTACCTATCACCTAACGTCCCTCTGTTCTTCACCGCTAAAAATATTAAAGGACGTGTGGGTTTTCGGGTCCCAGTGTGGAGAAAACAAGAAGAGACCCCATTGCCTTCCCAACAAGAATCTCGTAATAGTCGACTAACTGAGGGCTTCCTTCGAAGTCGGAGTGCATCTAGCTGAGAGGCGAGCAACCAACAATCTACATACAAATAAGACAGATCTGTAAAACGGATGTGCGCGCAGAAGTCGGGTTCTGAAACAAGACTCAAAGTCCAGAGGTGGACGAGCAACCAGAACTTTTCCCCGAAGGGTACTTTAATTTTATCTGACAACATCTCATCGGCTTCAAGATTTCATAAGACATTCCTAGGGATCCCTAAGGGTTTCCCTGGGTCAGTACGATATTATGGGGAGGGGAGGGTGTGGCTAGCGTTAAATGAATAGCAACTACTACTATGCCTAACTCTAACCCCCCTCCCCCCTCCCCCCCCCCCCTTTCCGCTATATTATAGGATGTTCTGAGGATTTCTCTACCAAATCTCGTCAACGAGATGTCGTATAAAATTTAAGTAATTAAAGGCTCGCCAGTAGACGACTTCGTTGCCGGTGGGAACAGTATTTGGGTCTGTTGACTCTGATCGCATTAACACTGCAGAAGTCCTTTTCACGGCTTTTGGTGGCAAGGAAAGTTAAACCATTTTATATGGAGCACATAACCTAGTCACACTTATAACCTAATGCTCCCCCTTTGTGGATGCTGGCTGGAGGTGACGATTTTGTTTTCAGCAAAACGGTACCTATCACCTAACGTCCCTCTGTTCTTCACCGCTAAAAATATTAAAGGACGTGTGGGTTTTCGGGTCCCAGTGTGGAGAAAACAAGAAGAGACCCCATTGCCTTCCCAACAAGAATCTCGTAATAGTCGACTAACTGAGGGCTTCCTTCGAAGTCGGAGTGCATCTAGCTGAGAGGCGAGCAACCAACAATCTACATACAAATAAGACAGATCTGTAAAACGGATGTGCGCGCAGCAGTCAGGTTCTGAAACAAGACTCAAAGACAGTTTTTTAACGTCGTGCCAAGAAAAAGAATAACTGAGACGCAAAACACACATAACATATACATATATATATACATGCAAACATTTACGTACATACACACACATACATACGCACGCACGCGCGTACGCGCACATACACATGAACACATGCTTTTGCAGCCCGACCCTTCTGATTTCAGCAAATTCTTCATTTATCGCTTTTTACGCATGCTTGTTAAGGAGCAGTTGGTCGACCCCCCCCCCCCCCCAACCCCTTTTTTTTCTTTTTCTTTTCCCTTAGTCCCCTCACCACCGCCCTATCAAATTCGTTGCCCTGGTCTCACGCACTGATTGACTGTCACAGGATTAGAGGGAGTATGTCGAGATTACAAGAAATAAAAACCCTTTCACGCCAATAATGCATTCAGGAAACGGGCTTTCAAATTACAAGACACTGGATTTGAGTATGGCAGTATGCGGACGGTATGGCAGCTGACCGCCTTGCGTTGGTTTTCAACTGTGGTATCGAGACCGGACAGTTAAGAAAGCAATGGGAAACGAGTGAAAGTAATATTGCCTTGTGAAATCACCAACAACCACCCCTCCCCCACCTGCAAACACACGCAACTAACGTTTTTAAAATGATTGTTATGTCCCTATTTTTGTCGACCAGTCAGCATTCAACTGGAGATGTAGCCAACATCACACCAGTTGCCTTTACTTCATATGTCATTGTCTGGTGTCCACTTGAAGCCGGATCCACCATGAAGCACAAGGTAATTTTTTTTTTTCTCAATGTGTCCCAGTTCAAGAGTTTGAGGCTGCACTACTAATGCTGTTATTCGGGGATTTAAACATGCCTCCTCCAGTTGACCAACGACGGCTCAGAAATGAAGTACAAGTAAACTTCGAAGAACGAACAAGCCAGCCTAAGTCCTTGACATCCAGTGTTGGGTTTATCTTGTTTTATTGTGTGTGTGTTCTTATTGACTTTTTCAGTCCCAAGTTACGCCCATTGTTTTAATAAATCTACACCTTGACACCCCTCCCCCCCCCCTCCCAACTGCAAAATACGCTCTCATATATAAATTATTAAAAACACCTGGCTGTCGCAAGTTGTCACTACCGACATGTATATTGTCACGTTGAAAGTGAAGTATTTACGATTTTTTTATCAGTTTTACTTTGCTATCCACTATGAAACATTCTTGTAATATAAGAGTTAAAGATTACAATCGTTACGCTGGTATCATAAGAGTTAAAGATTTCAATCGTTACGCTGGTATCATAAGAGTTAAAGATTTCAATCGTTACGCTGGTATAATAAGAGTTAAAGATTACAATCGTTACGCAGGTATCATAAGAGTTAAAGATTTCAATCGTTACGCTGGTATAATAAGAGTTAAAGATTACAATCGTTACGCAGGTATCATAAGAGTTAAAGATTTCAATCGTTACGCCAGACTCCGTTCATCGATCTGAGCTTATCGATCTGCTTAGCCATTCTGCAAGGCAATTATTGTTTACAAATATCAACGCCAAATCTGAACGATCTATACGTTACACACACAACTCGACTACATTGAATCTGCTGCATCATACTGGCCTACTTGTCGCCACAATTAGGTCGATGTAACTTGGGCTGACTCAGCCTGTGTGTTATTCGCTGTGAATTCTTCAGTATATAAACAGATACATCTGTTGACTGGAACGTCTCCATCCACAATGGCTTTAGTTTCCTTACTCGGCAGCCAGGTTCAGGGTAAAGAAGGGACGGTAGATGTTGCATCGCTGTCTGACAATGATGTAGTTGGTAAGTGTTCTCTTGTATTCTTGTTTTCTTCAATAGTTCGGATGTCCCTAATTATGTCTTGACGCTAGTGTGAAATTGGTGTCTGTATACTTTTATACTTGTATTAATATATTTCACAGAGCTATAGATTTCTTCCGGTACGCACACCATTTTGTTTAGGTTGTTTTAACGCAACTATAACAGTCCCTCTGTGGTGGGTACAGACTCCTTTCTTTCTGACCACTGTTTGCCAGCTAGTGGTCCGCGGAACACACTTAATGGATCCACGTCATCGTTTAAAACGAAAATAAAACACACACACACACACACATATATGTGTGTATATATATATATTATATATATATATATATATATATATATATATATATATATATATATATATATTCCACTAATAATTAACTTTTTGTGTGTGTGTGTGTAAATATAACTATTAAAAAGTATAGGGTCTGTAGCAGACCTTTGTAAAGAAAGAAGGGATCCATAGTCTTATCTAAGTGGGAACGAGTTCTAGACACGTTATGGTGAGTACCGGCACCTTTTAGACACTTTGTATTGAGCACCAGAATCTTCTTACCTTAACAAAATAAACACGATAATTTAGCTTCACTTGGGTGTCTCATTATCCTCGTCAGCAACAATTATCAGGCCCTTTACAGAAGGCGCTCTGATCATGGCATACCTGGAAGGCTCGGCACCACTACTACTACGGCTGCTGCTGCTTCTACTAATTTTTGTAGTGTTACACACTTAACCAGGACTTGGGCCATTGCGCACCCCCCCCCCCTCCATCCATATCCGCTAGACAGTTTTTTAGGGGGAGGGGGTCCTCAACCCACCCCGCGATCCCCAATGTCGGCCACTGAGATTTACGTTGCTTGTGCTTTGCACGACGTTCTGACACGTGACCCACCTGTCACTCTGTAGAGACTGCAGGAGACATGTGAGATCACAACCGATGCCTAGATGTTAGATCTTCTAACTGTTTAAACATGCTTTAATAAGAGGAAGCGGATTGGGATAAATCAAAAGTCAGGCGTCCCTGACGATACCTTTGATTTTCCAGCCTACAAGGTGTGGTTGGTAATTAGATTAGTTTGCAACAATAATTGCTGCGACAAACTGCTAGCAGCGTCGTCTATTTTTATTATACTAGGGTTTGATCTGTTCTTTAAGTGCGACTGCTCTTGCGACTTTGACTCTTAGCCGTACACAGACAGAGAGACTAGATCGGTGACAGAATGAGGCCATGCGCGTCATGCTTGAATGCACACAGAATACAGCATGCATGGTTAAGCGGTACCTCCTGGATCTTCCAACCATGGAAGTGAGAACGGTGATCTGTCGATCACGTGCTATCTGTCAATCACTGCCGATACACACCATATATTGTACAAGGAGATTCGCAGAAAGAAGGGTAGCAGGTTCAAAAGGAGGGAAATTCTGGGTGGGTCAGATTGGGAACATTATTCAAGTTGGTTAAATCGAGGACATAGAACCTGGTGAGGAATGGGTACGAGTGTAAGCAGAGTGGTGTACATCCCTTTCAGTCTGCATAACACTGGATAGAGAATGCAGGCAACCAGGCCGTTGGTGGTTTAAGAAAGAAGTTCAAGCCTTAATTCTTGAAAATTATCTGCGCTTGCGGATCCGTCTTTCGATACCTACACAGTATCACGGATTTTCACGGCTCTGGTTTAAGGGGAAACTATAAAAGAAGTTAGCGGGGCTATCTTTGGAGTGAGATGAGCGGTTACGAACGCCGGGCTCTTTTTTTTTTGGGAGACCAAGGTTCGAATTCTCGATAAGGTCATGGATTTTTTTCTCACCAGTGTAAAAATTAAATCACAACCTCGACAGTCCGTGGTGTCTGCTCTAGCCATACCAGAAATCCGTAAGATCAAGGCCTTCTTTCCTTCAGCATCATAACAAGCGGCAAATACTGGCGGGACATACAGATACAGACGGATAGTCCAGCCACTCCAGGAAATAATTCTTTGATAATTTTCTAGAAACTGAACTTCCTCAGAAAGTCTGATTCACAGTACAGTCTGATTCACAATACACGCACGCCAAAGCACGCAACAGGAAAGTACGTGTGTATACTAAGCGTGTCTTTTCTAGGAAATTCTTTTGAAATAAAATTTGTTAGGAACTTCCTTAACTGGAAACTCTTTTTCGTGTTAGATTATTTGACGCACCGAGCTTGGGTATCAGCAATGTTTTGAGCAACTAAAACTATTAAAGGATCAATACATTTGTTAGTTTTAGTTAATAATAGTTTGGTTAGAACAAGATGAAGAGCAACCAGTCAGGACTTGAAGAGATGGAACAAAAATAAGCAAATTCAAAGGCTCTGCGGAGACTGGGAAAGACAGACTTCATCAATGTGTGTTCAAATTTTTCCTGCCGGTAACGCAGAGTCGGTCCCTGCAACTTGGCACAAGAAAATGCTGAGCAAGTTCTCTAACACTGTCAACTGTTTGCTGCCAACAGAGATCAAATCTGGCCTGTTCCAACCACAGCAAAGACCAGACCGCGATAGCTTTTATAAAGGCTACCGGCCTCCTAATACAAATTTTCTGACAGAATAATTGAAGAAGAAGAAGAAGAATATACCTTTCTTTTCCGTTGGACCATGGTAACACACATAGTGTTATGGAGTATGGCAATTAAGAGCTCCAGTCAAGAGATCAGTTTGTGGTGGGGTTGAGTGGGTGAGGAGGCGGAGGAAGCGCGACAGATTATCCGGAGGGTGGAGATGGTAGATCCACAACATCTGTCACAGGATTATTTGTGTGACTGAAATCTGCTGTTGTGTATTGACATTCTTCAATGACTCCTGCGTGTGGCAAGAGTCCAGGTCACAAACACACACACACACACGATTCGTTGTCATCATCATCATCACCATCATAGTCGTCGCCACCGTCTTCTATTTTTCTTTGCACAGCGCTCTTGTCTGGTTTAACTCCAGTTGTTAAAAATTGGCTGCAGTCGTCCTGGTATCCAAAATTAAATAGCTCTTCCCGTGCTTGTTTTTTTTTTTTTTAACAAAGATGTCAGAACAAGCCATAAAGTATTTTTTTTTAAAAAAAGGGTTATCACAAATTAAATAGCTTTTGCATACTTTTTTTTTTTTTAAAGTGCCGGCACTAACTATAAAGTTTCTAAAAAGGTGTAAATACTACACACAAAGTGTTTATAGCATTAATGTTTAAAAAGGTGCTGGTACTGCGTACCGTTGCGCACTTCCTGAAAAAAGGCCCTGGTTCCTGTCTGTGACCCCCCCCCCCCACCCCCTCCGCACCCCACCCCCTCTCCCCCTGTCCGTTCTGTGTGACCTTTTCGGTCACCTTTTGTGGTTGATGACTGATGTTTTAAAGACTTTGGTTACAACGTTGTGTTTCTGCGCCTCTTTTCATCTCTTTTGCGCTATCTGTCCCTAGCTTGTGTTGTGTTTACGTCACGCCTGCTGTCGCTGTGCTATTGGTCTGGTCAAGGTTGCTAGTTCACGGTATCGCTTGATTCATTTAACCGGCTTGATTCTCCTGTTCCGGGCGGTACATTTGCTTTTTGTTTTACTTGTTTCTCACTGTATACTTCCTCCTAATCTTCCTCCTCCTCTCTCTCTCTCTCTCTCTCTCTCTCTCTCTCTCTCTCTCTCTCTCACCCACTCTCTCTCTCTCTCTATCTGTGTGTGTGTGTGTATGTGT